>JALLPH010001195.1:0-11579 GCA_036939855.1 Cyclotella choctawhatcheeana
ACAACTGATGAAGGCGAAAGCCGAAACAATAGTTCCATTGTTTTGTCCCTGCTTTTTTGTACATCTAATTGGGATAACATCTAAACAAACTATTAGTTTACTACCTGACTTCGCCTCCATACCATCAAGATGTATATGTCAATTCCCGTCTCCAGACTCCAACTGTTTCTGAATAACAACATCAGCCATTCGGAAGTTATACCGGACGAATCATGCAGAGCATTGATGTGCAAATGAGTTATGATATATATTTAGGACAGTTCAGGACTTGTAAATGTGTTCATATCCCAGTGATACAAAATTTCAGCCGAATCGGCAGAATTTGGTTTTGCACTTTATCTCAAAATTCAAATTCTGCCGATTCGGCTTCGGCAGAATTTCAAACGTACTGATTCCTACAAAGATTTAATTGACGTTGGCGTCAAAATATTTGAACTAACGGCCATTTTTGGCGGACTAATTCCTTCTTTCTGAGAAATATTCTGTGTCTTTTGGGATTTATGAGAAGCTTTCTCAGTCAGAGAAGAGATATTTATGAGATCGAAGTTACTATATTTAACTCAAAATGGCACAGACCATCCCACTCTTTTTTGAGTTATTTTAGCTGCAACTTCTCTTCTCCTCTCATTTCTACATAGGAATCGACCAAGAATTCTGCTGATTTGACAGAATTTCAAATTTGTGTAGAAACTACCAGGCCTACGTGTAATTCTGCCGAATCGGCAGAATTATGAAATCACTGGGATGTGTAACAGACACAGAAATGTAAGTGTTCTCAGGAATTTGGGTGTATAATCAAAAATGAAATATACTCACCAACAATTGCATCAATTACTAATGCCAAAATCATTGTAGACATCAATGTGTACAAGGTTTTGTAGCTACCGTCTGAATATTGGGAGACTGCCAGAGGAGGTAAAAAGATACAAAGTAATTTATCCTGTATCCTGCTTTTGCTTGCACTTGAATGCAGTCATACAATACAAATCTCATGTCTCACCTGTATCTATGCCCATCACTCCTCACCAGCCTTACCACCAGCAGAGACTTCTAAACTGCCATCCAGATCTCAGCAAGGATTGATTCAGGGTATAATGTCTTGAGTATTGTGATAACTGATGCTGATGGATTGTAATGTTAGTACTGCTATGTTTTTTTCGTCATCATGATTCAGTCTGCTGATGTACAGAGTTGCAGGCTACCGGTGCAAGATGTGACTTCACATACAAAATCTTGCAGGTCATAGTAATGGAATTGGCGAGTTGAGCCAATGTGACTGTTTCGTCTTTCGTCTTCTAGATTGGGAAGTAAATCGGTAGGCAGATGGTAGGAATTAGGAATGGAACCGGCCGTGTGCCTCATTGGCATTGGCATATTTTAGGACGGCATCATATCGCATAGGATAATATGCCCCTGGTTATCGTCCAGCTCAAGTTGGAAGAATCGGACGGCCTCATCATCAAAATCCAATGCTGCAATAACACCTGAATTCAGCTCAGAGTCATCATAGCCGTCCCACCACTTGGATTTGACAATCATGCGGAGGCCGACTAGTGTTTCGGCCCATTCTCTGTCAATAGAGAGTGGATTAGATGGGTCCGTCATGCGATTTTATCGGATGATGGCTTTGGCCAATTTTCCCATTTCCGGGCCAGAAAAGGCAATCGGGGACAAAGAACGAAGAAGAGGAAATCAGGGAATGAAAATAAGGTCCGCGCCAATGGGGTACTGTACCACGAGCACAAAATATAGCACACTAGGACTCAGTTTGATGTCAGATGACAGTCAAATAGCTCTGCTCTTTGGTTCTTGAGATAGTGGAGTAAGTTAAGACTACTCTTCAACTTTTGCTTGATGGGCTGATGTTCTTTTTTGCGGAGTCTGTCACGTTTGTTGAGCAAAATTCAATGTAGTTGTTTCACATGGGGTATGGCAAATGGCTACAAGTATTACAGGGTGAGTAATGGCACATACATTGGCTTTGACATTCCAGCAACTTTAAATGCGTGGGACCTACCTCTGGGATGTTTTCCTCAATCGCCTGTGCGAATGTGCGGACTTCTACTTGGGCAGCATGTAAAGTTGTGTTGGGTATGCCAGGAAGGATGTGGATTTCAGAGAAACAGAGGAACACTGGAGTAATTTGACATATTGGAGTCAATTTTTTGCCTTTTCTGTGAGCGACACAAAAACTGCTGCCAACAAAATGGCAAGGCACCGGCAAAGCATTGGCAAGGTGCTGGCAAGGCACAATCAAGGCACCATCAAGGCATTGGCAATGCGCTGTCAAGGCACTGACAACAAGGAGATGGCAAGACAATGGCAAGGCATTTCGAAGGCCTTTTTTACAAGGCTAGAGCGGCCGGCATCATTGATCGTTGTTAATGCCTCTGAATTCTAGTATTTTGAAAGGCAATATCAGACAAGGGTTCATCTGCATTGGTTCTTTGTTCTTCTTCTATTTGTTTCTATCCCCCTTCTTTTTTATTTTTCACCATTCATAATTATTGTTGTTTTTGTGGCACCACTACTCGCAGCACCGGTATCTCTCTCTAGTTTTCCTCTTGATGAACTTGGTTTGTTGTTTCGCCTTTTCCGCCGATAGGGATTTCGAGCGACAGAAGTCGTCCCAGAAGTTTTGTGTTTCCTCGTCTTCGCGGAAGAAGAGGACCAAAGGGGGGTTTCTTGCGTAGAAATTCGGCACGCTTGTGGATGAATTCGGCAGTGGATCTCTCGGTGTTCTCGTCTCTGAAGTATTTCATGAAGTCTTGATCTTCCGGGTCCCGGGGGAGGCCGGCGGCAACGAGGAAGACTTTGACCCTGTGGAATTTGCTTGACAGATCCGCGATGGCATGGGCTTTTGCGATGCTGTTTTTCCGGACGGTTAGGCTGGTGTATAGCGCCGGCTTCTTTGAGGCTCAGGGGTTGGTTTTGAGTCTATCAGCGACTGAGTCCATGGGTTGTTGTGTTGTTGTGTGTGTGAGTACACGAGTGTGGAAAAAAATCCAGATCCATCATGTGTTGGCGGGAGTACGAGGTTGGCGCCAGCTTGAGACATCACGTACTTTGGATCTAGGACGGATTACTCGCGTGGCAACAGCTCATAATATACAATAAAGGCAAACATCAGCACATCAGGAGCGGAAGACATGAGCAGCAGCTAAGGCAACGACAGGAGCGTCTTCGTCGTAGGCTCGCGAATCGGCACGCATCGCGTTTTAATGTAGACGGGGCGGATTCAGCCAGCGGGGGTAGTGCATTTCAGGGTTGGGCTGGCGGTGTGCCTCCATACGGAGTTCCTCAAGGCGCTTGGGAGCTGCGATAGAGGCCAACCAGAAGGATCTGAGTATAATGCTCGCAACTAGTTTGCTGGAGCGGACATCATCGTGATTTCTCCGGGGGTTTACTCTCCTCCGCCTCCCCCCTAATTATCGTGTGGATCAATTACTAAAAGTATTGAAGATTTGTGGTAAAGGCTCGATTTTGAATGGACATAAAACATTGCATGCATGTCATCGAGGATGTTTGGGTCAACATCCAATTAAACATGTATAAGCACTATGATGAAAATGCAAGTCATAGGAAAGGTGGTAATTATAAAAAGGCCAAAAGAAACTATAACCACACTGTAGATGATGAAGACCCAAATCAGCATATGGTTCTTCAAGCTCTTTCTGCTAGTATTTGCTGTAACCCACATCACGTACAGTTCGGTTCGTATAAGGCGAATGAAATCAATAAGAGCTGTCAAGGTACCATTGTCATGCCAAATGTTAAAAATGGAGTTGTTGATGGAAGAAAGGTAATCAATTGATGCAAATGTCTATCAGAGTTTGAGTATACTATGTACGAAAGTGTGTTCATTCCAAAAAATGAAAATGTGGGAGGCGGTAAATGTTTTCATACAACTTTCCTTATCGATGATTATTATAAAATTGAGGAGGAGGAGACTGTGGCGTCGTCCAGTGTTAACCCCTACATGTGAGCAGTCAACATTGCACTCCTTTGTCACAGCTAGATAAATTTTGCCGAGAGCGCTCAGAAGACCCAACTCTGAGACCTACATATGACAAACTATCTGCTGTGTTTGTCAGGTCAAATGTTCTTATTAGGGAAAATCCCAAGCCCACTGCATTTCTTTCGACATGAAGATTATGACATTAACCGCAAGATTGACATTGTTTTTGTTTGAATGTTGCTTTGTATTTTTTCACCACTCATCAACATTAATTTTTGTATCATACCAGGCAAGAAAAAGACACCCCCCAAATCGGTTCACCTTGTTCCTCCACCCCAAGATATATTGAATCATTTTTGCTACTTGTGCGTCAGCACCCAATACCATTTTCACATTTACAGTGCTGAACTCCCATTCACAAATTTTGAGGAAGGCATTGAAGATTCAATGCAGTTTTTCATGGCAAATCCTAACCTTCAAGACTTTGTCATTCAACTAAAAAGGCAAGAAGATATCTTATTGAACCTAAAGATCAAGGCTCATTTGATCTTGCAAAACAATACATGATTGCATATCACAAGGCATTTCGTGTCATGTATTACATGACACTCATGCAAGTCCTTCCCAAACTTGACACATGCACCGAGATCGAACTGATCACACTGGGCATTAATTATTAAAGAAATAGTAGAGTTTTGGGTCAATAATTGTCTATTCTCTGCCGTACAACCTTTCGTTCTAAACTGCTTTGTTTCAGTCAAACCAAGTTAGCACATTGCAGTTTATCCCACCAGCAACAATCCATTCAATTCCAGAAGAGAGAGTCGCTTGAAGATTGACCCAAGTAGCTCATCATCAGAATAATCATCTTCACGCGCTGCTATCATTGCCTTATACTTCTATTGGATTGTTTTGCTGCAGCACCTTCTTTATCTTGTTGAGACTGATGACTCATGACTCATCTTTCACTTGATTTTGCTCTGAATTAAATTGACATTAGATGTAAAAACAAGCTAATTGACCCTGAAACAACAGCATAGTATATTCAAGCACACATACTAAATATATTCAATCATGCATTACAATTGGATCAGCAAAAAAACATACTGTAGCACATTTCTCCCTCTTAATCCATGCAAATTCCATCGAGATAGAAGTATGATGAGCTTTGAAAAGTTCAAATGCTATGCATTAAGAAGAACTAACAAATAATATATCCCAACTCTTTTCCAGAGGGACACTTAAGAATAATGAATTGGCGATTCTAAGATACGTCTACAATGTCAAAATCATTTCTCCATGAACATGAGGTTTTATTGAGATACAAAAATTCTTGTCGATATGAACATGAGACTCTTTTCTTATGAAATTGAAGACGAAAAGCTGGGTTGGCTGGTGCTGCAATATTCCCCCTCCCCAGCATTTGATCTTTTTTAGAATTATAAGACCTTGCTGCAGTCTTTTAGGTGAACTGACTTGGTTGCTGATACCAACATTACATCAGTGTCGCTCTCTGAAGCTGACTGCTGGATTGAGATCTTGGAGCTTGCAAGAGTAACAAAAGGATCAGCTGAGTTAGAAGTGTTGCCGACAGGCAACAGTGTCAGATTGGAAATGGCAGTGAAGGCGGCATTGACGGCTTGTGGCTTCTTCGCAGTGTTTTTCTCTTTGGAAGCAGCAATGATGGCTACATTGACGGCTTGTAGCTTCTTCACAGTGTTTTTCTCTTTGGAACTTTATCAACGCAGTCCCAAGAACCATAAGAAGAAGAGGGGAAAAATCAAGAGCAAGCTAGATACATGCTCTCTCATACACACCCACATCTATGCAATTGAATATGTTGCAATCAAAGAAAACCATGTAGTCTTTGATGGAGGCAGTAAAGTGAGCACTCTCTGCAAAAACTCATCATGTGTGCTCACTAAGACCATGATGAATTTGTACGGCAGATAGATCAACTCTTGTGCCATATGAACAATACCTAAAGGATATTTCCAAACTGGTTCTCCGATATGCAAAACAAAAAAAGAGTCCAGATGCAGTCGTTCAAGAGCTACACAAAATTAGGAAATTGCAGACTGCAGCCGACCAAAAGCTCCAGCAGAAATCAGATCGTCTCAAAAACATTGGCATGCACGGTGGTTGGACATTGAATTTTGGACCTGTTGTAATGAAAAATCACCAAATTGTTGGTAGTTTCGGTCCCATCACTGAAACTACCAAACAATCTGACGAGCAAAATCTGATTGGTGACAATACTCACACTCATTCGTCATGCATTGCAGTTTACTCTCGCGATAAATTCGAGTTTGTCTATGCAAAATATGGAATAGATGCTACTGATGACTTGTTGGATAGAACACGATCTTTGCACAATCGGCCTTTTTCGGGGGTTTCATTGCGTAGCAAGTAGAGAAGATGCCTCATAGGGTATGATTTATTCTTCGAGAGAAGTATATCGGCTTTGAAGCACAAATTCAAGAGTATCAAAAGTGTCCCAGATGTACGGTAATTTGGTTTTTCACCTACACTGCTGTCTTCATCCATTTCGTCTATCTCCTCATCTACAAAGGTGTATTTGTAGAGAATCGCCTTATCATCAGTAATAGCTTCTGCAACCTGTTCCCTGATGTAGGCAATACGTGACCTCATAGAATCGACTTGATTGATGTTTGGTGATGCCAGGAGATTGTTGATGAGTGAGGTAGGATCATCATCGGAGACATTTTGGTTGAAACCCCCTACATTGTTCTGATTTGTCTGTTCTTTGTCATCAACAAACGGTTCCACCCTCACTGTCATGTTACAACGAGGAGAAGAAAACATGCTTGGTGCCTCTAACAAAGACCCCACCGAAGTCTCGGCTGCGTTTGTTGCTGGGGTTACCCTCCTAGGGCCTGTATGCTCTTGCTGATCTGTTGGTAGCCCCTGTGGATCTGTTGGTGAGACAATATCATTTGCATTAGGAAGTGGTTGTAACATAGACTCTCCCAAGATGTCCTCCATGATTTCGCTTAAAATGCCGTCATCAATTGGATCACATGGTGGAAGGGAAGGTAGGGTGTTGCTGTCTCTCTTAGACATGATGAATGACGGGGATGAGGAACAATATGGTAGCAAATAGTTGGAGGTGGAATATGCAACAATAAGCAATTAGTATTTTTGATAGATTGCAGAGAGGAGCATATGGCAGAAATGCGTCCCGTTATTGCTGGTCACGTCACGTCCAATGCAAAGGGCAAATGTGAAATATGTCTGTACCAAAGATAATCCACTGACTTCAAAAAATAATCAATAGTTATATTAATTCCTACATAAGATTAATTTGTGACAATATACAGTAATTTAAGTAGATCATTTTCAAATTATCTAGATTCGACTTTGTCGCTTTTATTTTCAGGTATTTTCATTGTCATTGCCCACCCGTAGATAAATTCCTTACGATAATCATTACAATATTGTGTTTGTGTTACACAAAGACTATGGCATCATGCCTAACAACGTAGCGTTACTCAAAACCTTGTTTTATCAAGATACTAAATCTAAGAAATGGCGATGTATTCTGTGCAGGAATGTTGTGTGGATATCATCGAGACCGAGACCAGAATTTGTTACTAGATTTGCAAGGACATATGGGACTATTCACATCAAAATGGCCTCAAGATCCACGGATCGGATATGCCGAGGAAGTACGATGAGCGATGTAGAGATAATGAAGTTGAGGGGTTCCAACAAAAATGCGATGTTACTGAACTATTTTAGCAACGTCATTCTACAGGCACTGACAACTCTCATCCAAAGCAATGATGGAAAGAAATGTGTCATTCTAACAATGACACATTTCTTTCCTAAAACTACTGCATTCAGGAAATTGGCCAATTCTAATCCCTACATACACACAAAAAATGACCTCATTTTAGTTTGCAAACGGGTCATGCATGGAGAGGCATACTTTGGCAAGGGTTGTGGACTCAATTATCTTCCCGAGACAGTCTATAATATGGATAGGTCCATTGACGAGTTCAATCGTCATCTTGATTTTTCTGACCTGTTTGTACACCTGGTTGACAAGAAGGGACTCACACTCAAGCACGACTCTTCCAGTCTACCTCAATTCATTTTGTGTCTCCGAGAGCAGGCCCTGAAGCAAACTCACTTTCTTGAATACCGTGGCAGAGTTGATGCACTTTACAAGCCATTTTGTGTTATTAAACAAGTGCACCGTAATACTTCACAAAGAGGTGTAATGTACTCAAGCACACCGTGCTGGAACGGAACTGTAGATTCTTATCACCTCAATAAGCTGGGAGAAGCAAAAAGATGTCTTCAGTGGAATTTTTGGGTGATATTTTTGGAGCTATTGCTTTTGGCAAAAATGTATATTTGCCTGCACATATGTTGATGGGGTTATCACCTATTCCATCAGGAATCAATCAATCTACATCCCAAAGATTTTATGGTTGATTATTTTTGCTTCCCAAGATTAGGCATTGCTATGCAAATGAAACCTGGTGATGTACAGGGACCTGCTACGAATTGGACAGTTCCACTTTGGGTATTGATGGTATGTAGTGGAGATATGTAGCATTTGGATACTAAGTGAACGCAACGTGAGAGAATGAGAATCCTCTCCTTCACTGTCTCCGCCCTTGCCTTGGTTACCAGAAGAATCTTGTGTGAGTCCGCCACATCAGTCTTTACACGACGAAGCTAATTTTACAGTGTGATTGCCACTTCGGTCCATTCTGTTATGCCACGCCTTCTTCATTTGAATTGAAAAAGACTGCCCAAACTAAGATCATTATCGCTCCTCTATTTTCCTGTAAGTCTCACAGCATAGCATTTTTTGATTGATCGCTCTTCGATAAATCCCACAATTTTCATTTTCCATTCCAATTCACATTGTTCTTGTCATGTCCAACTCATGTCAACTCAACATTGCCCGGTTCACCAAACCTATCTCCAACGCTCCCAAGTCCGCCTCCTCCACACGTCACAACAGTTGCCTCTGTGTGTATTGTGACGATTATTTCTCCCCTCTAGGTTACGCAATCCACATCAAATCACATCAACTCAACCCAAATGCCCGAAGACAATGGCAGAACATCTGACACTGCTCGCAGTCAAGATCCGCAGCATGATGCCCAACCATCTGGCACTGACTACGCAGATGTTGCTCCTTCTGGCGACAGACGCTTTGATTGGAAGGTGACCATGGTGTCGTTGCTGCTCGTGCCTCCTATTCCGCCTTCGAATCTGTCGAAATCGTGGAAATCGATGATGACAACAGCGGCAATGAAGAAGTGCCACGCTGCGGAGACAAGCGGAAACGTACCGGCGTGTCGAAACCTCCTCCGCTGAAGGCACATGAGATTAAACTTGTTCTCAAAGAATGGAAAACGCGTCAACAAGCGGCCGAGGCATCTCCAAATGGCAAGCCACCATCAAAGGGGTCTCTATTGAAATGGGCGCAAATCAAGTTGCGACGTCCTTCGCTTTACTTCTCCTTATTACATCTTCTCTCATGATCAGGTTCCTATTGAACTTGCTGCACGAGTAGTGAACACTGTTGAATCAAGGGGGGTAAGTCAATTTAGTTTGTGAACGCTCAATTGCATGTTTATTATGTTTTCATATAATTGATGGTTTAAATTAGTCAGAAATAACCTTTAATTGTACTACACTGGTGTTTATGGTCTAACATGCTCATAGCTGAACCTCACAGCTACCATATCATACTCTCTGTGATTGTCAAGTTCCACCTGGAAGCTGAAATTGGCAAACACAATGGGGGGTTCACTTCCAACGCTAGTCTGCCAAAATTAGGGGGGGTCCACTTTGTAGCAGGTCCCTGTACTTATTCTTTTCAATCATTCAAGAGAGAGACATTGTATTTCCTCAAGATGTAATGACGCCGACAATCTTATTTGTGTGTCTCTATACCTTAAGAGTTCTATTGTTAGATAAATCTTTGCCTTTGACTTCAATGTTTAGGGTTAGGGAGGTAGCACAGAACTATACAAAAACAAAAGTAAAGTAAGCTTTTTATTAACTCATTGACTTCCCTCTTCAATTGATTTAAGTAATCTTAAAAAGGCAGATGAACATATATCTTTGAGGCTGGACAGTTTGTGGCTTAGTACTTAGTAACATTTGCACCTAGACCAAAGAAATTTGATAAGGATTCATTGAAAGATTTGCTAAGAGTGAAGTAATCAAAACAGAAACTCACATTCTTCGAGTCCCTTCGCAAGCTTCTGGTACTCAACTAGTATGTACCACTAATTTGGTGATGGTTCTTGAAAAGAGTAAGAAGATCATTAATCTCTCTACTCCTCATCCAAATCTTGTAGCTCAGATGACAAATCCACCCCAGTCTTGAACAACTCATTCAAATGAGTTTCTTAGCGTGCAGAGAAGAGGTGATCATCCACTGCACGCAGCTCATGTTCGAAGTCATCTGCCTACAAGTTCATCGTTTCAGCTTGATTTGCGGTCACTGTTAATGTTAACTTTAACTGTTAACTTCTTGAAATTTAAAAAAGGTTGTTTTTATCTTACGACGGAAGTCTGTGACGAAGAGAGGAGACAAAGAATAACAGGTAAATGGAAGACGTTGGAGGCCAAATAAAGGCCTGGGACAAAAGATATAGCAGCAAAAGGTAGTGGGGCTCTTACCTGCATAGAGGGAGACAACTGTATGCACCTTTAGGACGAAGCCACCCTCTGCGTGATGTCCACAACGACAAGAAACTTGAAGCTGCTGTTAAGTATTATATGAGAAAAAAGCAGGTCGTGCTTAAGAGTATTTCAATGCAATTGAAAGAGATGCATTAAGCAGCAGCACAAGAGGAGATGGCTTGCTGAGCTCAAGTTGTCAGTGATGTAGATCTCAATCTCAAGAGAAGAATTTTAGATTTGTTGAACGCCAATGAATGAGAGAATTTCATTTTATTCCCCCTCCCCAGGGTTCATTCATTTGGGCAAGGGGCTCTATGGTCTACTCCAAACCAGCATGCTCACTAAGTATACTCACTTTCCCATTTCAAGGCTGGGCTGCCTATGCCTATGATCACAATATATCCGCAGCTTGATGTGACCAAAGTAAATTCAGTGCTAATTGAGACAGAATATATTTGGTAGACTTTAGACTTTAGTATAGTGAATCTGGCGACTTGGCCAGAATAGATCCAGTGATTTGCAACAGAGTGATGAATCTACAATAAGAAGAAGAGTACAAGAGCGCAGAGGACTGGAAGAACAAGGGGCTGGAGGAATAAAACTAAAACGGTTTCAATTTTAGAATTTAAAATGATTTATTCTTTAACAGTGCAGCAAGCCTCACAAGTGATAGCTCTTGTTTGTTTGAATCATCTCTTGGTTTGAACAATGCCACTTAACCTTGGGCCTCCTCCACCAACCGTAGAAAATGCAAATGTAATCAATGTCGCTGAACTAAGTTGTAAATGTACAGGGGCAAGGGACAATCCAGTAAAACTGTTTGGTTGATCGCCACCATAGAATCAACCCCTTGTCCGCCACAGTGCAACTCTCACATGAATGCAGAGCGTAAAAGCGCGACGTCATGACCTTGGGGGACCCCTAAGGCGTGTCCTTACGT
>JALLPH010001196.1:0-11577 GCA_036939855.1 Cyclotella choctawhatcheeana
AACTTCCGCAACCCCATTCCATTATCTGCCAGGGCAACCTTGCCCTCCTTGTAATTATTCTTCCAAACAGCCATGGGATTTTTATTATGTGTCGTCCTTTGCGGCTACACGGATTGTAACCATTAGCATCTCCACCGTAGACACCATTTTCAATCTTATTCGCTACGCTCATTAGGCTCTCAGTTAGCGCAACGACGGCAACAGACAGTGCATTTCCTCAGAATAGAGTGTTCTCGGAAAAAAATCAAGTAACCACGTGACCGTTGGGAGAAGAGAGCATCTCTGAGAGGCGACAAAGAACAATCTATTACATCATCAACAATCATGTCCAACTCGTCCAACATAACCGACGATTTCTACTCCCTCCGCGAAGACTACTCCTCTTCTTTTTCTAACAACAACAATCCGGCCAACTCGTGGAACTTCGACGACGACACGGTAACCTCCACAAAGCACACCTTCGGCTGGTTCGACAACTTGCTTCAAAATTCCACGGCGGCCAACGAGGGACAATTAACGCCGGCGCAAGATGTCAATCCCGACAATGTGTTGGCTACCCTATTGTTGAATATGGTCGTGTGCGTGTTTTTGCTGGGGTTGTATGAGGTGCTTCGACGGTATATCCCCAGCGTGTACAGTCAGAGATTGGTGTATGGGGGACGGGGGTTGGGGAGTAATGTCAATATGAGCGTGGGGAGCGTGGAGGTGTCGAGGCTGGGGTATAGTGCCGTCACTTTGAATAAGGATAGTAGTGCCGCCACCGCAGCAGGACAGCAGCAGCAGCAGCAGCAAGAACGACTTGAAGATCAAAAGACATTGAATTCCAGCGCTTCCATAAACAGCGTCAAAGCATCCTGCACGACCTGTACAAAGGCATTACCCATACTGGAATGGGCCACTCCGATTCATTCCACACCGTGGTCTACCATCCGTCAATTGGCAGGATTAGACGCCTACTTCTTTCTACGGTACATACGAATGTGTCTCAAAATAACGTCCGTATCCTCCTTCTGGGGAATGATCTTACTATGGCCCGTGTACGCCACGGGTAGCGGCGGCCAAGTCGGTTTCTATCACTTTAGTATGGCCAATGTGGGTGTGGATGAGAAGGGACGGGTTTGGGTCCCCACCTTCTTCTGTTGGGCATTTACCATGTATTGTTGGTTCTGTGTTAGGAGCGAGATGGAACATTATGGGGAGTTACGGATGCAATTCTTGGGTGCTGGGGAGGGAGAGGAGGAGAAGGCGCAATTGTCCATGTCATCTAGAGATCAGACTCAACAGAGAGAGGAGGATGACAATGTTGTTGGTACTAAGGGAAATGTTGCTTTGTCGAAGGAAAATAGAATCGTCAGTGAAATTCCTAGTGACAATAAAGAAGAAAGCACCGTGCCCGATGTACAGTCATTATCGCCCCGTTCTTCCTCACCCCTATTACCCGAGGACGGACCAGACGATGCCGCTGCGGCCTTGCGTTGTCACAGTTTCGGTGAAAGCAGCGGAGTGGACGTCCGGCACGTTGATTCCAATAATAGCAGACACACCAAACAGCATCGATACTCGCTAGAGGTTGAAAAAATCCCAGTGGCGCTTCGATCCAACACGGCTCTGTACAATTACTTCAACGATATGTTCCCGGGGCAAGTCCACTCCGTGTGCGTGGCCATGAACGTACCAGACTTGGAGGCCTTGTCGGTGCG
Organism: Cyclotella choctawhatcheeana; assembly: GCA_036939855.1. Lineage (NCBI taxonomy): Eukaryota > Bacillariophyta > Thalassiosirophyceae > Thalassiosirales > Thalassiosiraceae > Cyclotella > Cyclotella choctawhatcheeana. Next base: position 1,701 of record JALLPH010001196.1, read on the forward strand.
ACGGTTACGTGTGGCTCGTCGATTGGAAAAGAGTCTGGCGTACTATTACGCGACTGGTATGAGACCAACGCATGTTACGGGCAGACCGCGGATGCAGTGCTGCGGAATTGAGTCGACGCCGATTGATGGGATGTGTTTGGTCTGCTGTTGTTGCTATGATTCGTGTCAGATGGGTGCGCATCATGACGACGAGGACAATTGTCCGGAGCACATTACGGATCAGTTGCCCAATAGGGGAGAGTGCGTGGATTCTATTTCGTATTATACTTTAGATCTGGCGTTGTGTAATATGCGATTGAAGAAGATGCAAGAGGCAAAAATGCAGGTTGCAGAGACGGGATTGTCGTTCAGCCCCACAGACGAGGAGGGGAAGAGCACAGTCAAGTGGTATAAATCGCTGGGATGGATGAATAAGGCCGCGGGCACGATTCGTGACGAGTTTGAAGTGGTGACGGAAGAGGATGAGTTGACAGAGGGGAAAGTATTCAAAGCCTACGGGACAGCAAGTGAAAAGAGGGCGCCGTTGGTGCATGGAGATCACCTCAGTAGTCAAGGAAATTCTGCTCCACGACGTCGATTGAGCAAACCACGTATGTGGATGAGAGCCCTTCTCTGGCGAATGGGGCTTGATTTCTTGGCCGCGGGACTTGACGAAGTGCAGGATAGAACCAATGTGGTTGTAGACAGTGTCACACGTCCTTCCATGTCTTCGACGGGGTTTGTCACCTTTAAAACTATCACACCAGTTACAGTGTCGACGTCGGCACCGCTGACTTATAATGGCATTCCTATGGAAGTATCAGTCGCACCAGAGACTAGAGACATAGTTTGGAAGAATGTTCAGGTGAGTTGGAATTGTTGCCTAATGTAATCTCACTCCTCTATTTCTAAGGAACTCATTTTTTGATTCTCTGTTAACAATAGATTGATAGAGATGTCAGCACTGGAAAAGAATTTATTGCCAACGTCTTGCTTGGGCTAGGAGTGTTATTGTGGAGTATCCCGTTGACATTGATTCAGGCTTGGGCAAAGGTTGAAAATGTTGCAAAGATTCCAGGACTGGATTGGATTGAAGACATTCACGGGGGACAATACAGGGCGTTGATCAATGGTTATCTACCTGTGATTACTCTCCTTGGCCTCATTCTATTGTTGCCAATCATATTCAAGGCAGTGGCAGAGTCGTATGAAAAGCGCAAGACCTTTTCTGGGGTAGAAGATTCAATTGCAGGCAGGTACTTTTACTATCAGGTAAGAAACCGTTTTCTTCCTTTTATCTGTTTCAAGACGGTCTCCTCAAATGATGTTGTAAGCTCGCAAATATTTATATCACCGTCACTGCAGGTGCCTTGTGGACATCATTGGCTGAAATAATTGACCATCCCCAGCAACTACTGCTCATTCTCGGAGACACACTACCCAAGTTGGCTGGATATTTCATTTCATTGCTTATTACCAAAACCCTGGCCGGGCTACCCATGGTACTGCTACGTATTGGTGCTCTCAGCCGAATGATGTTTCTAAGGTCTTGCTTCAATAAAAGAAGACTGACACAAAGAGAACTCAATGAAGTTTATAGGAAACAACCTATTTTATATGGTTGGGAGGTAAGGTTACCATCGATGTCACATTCTTCATGACTTGTAAAATGAAGCGAATACATCTCACCTCTTTTCGTTGCAGTACCCAACACAATTTCTCGTGATTACCATCTGCTTCACATATGCATGCATTACTCCAATGGTTCTTCCAGTGGGTGAGTAGTCCTTTTTATATTGACATTATGCACGGTCGCATTAATTTTTCTCCTCATTTCTAATAACGAAACTGATTTATCTAAAAATTTCTAGGAGCTATTTATTTTTTCTTTGCTCTTATCGTGTACAAGAAGCAAAGTCTATATGTTTACACACCAACATATGATTCGGGTGGAAGTCTCTTCCCGCAGTCAGTGAGCAAAACTTTATTTGCTTTGCTGATTAGCCAGTTGACTTTCATTGGCTACACGCTCATCAGAAAAGGCGGGCTTCAGGTGAGCCTTCACAGAAAACCATTCGAGTTTACTTCTGCAAATATCACCTAATGCTGTACTTGAATTTCCTCCATTAGATTCTCTTTCTATCCCCTCTTCCATTCTTGACCGTGTTCTTCACGCACTACATCAATACTAGATATGTAAAACCTAGCACAAAGTTGAGTTTAGAGCGTGCAGTCAAGATTGATAAATGCGACCAGTCTCAAAACTTTAGCAGTGATGCATACCAACAACCGGTGTTGAGTGAAAAAGCTCTAGTTCCAATGCCTTACAGACTGGGCGATGACAACAAAGATGATGAGATGCTAGCTGAAGTGATGGAGAAACTGATACAGTTTCAAGAAAATCAACCGCATGAAGTTGTCTGAGGATAGTAATACAGAACACTTGGAGCAAATGAAAACACGAAACTTATGTGTCATCACTAAACTGAAATCATATCGTAAATTAGATAACACATCAAACATCTCAAAGTTCCCTTGTATTTGTTATTTTATTAAGATGAACCTAGACACTATTATCAGGAAGGAAAAGATAAACTGGAGATGGTGGTTTCTTGTACCGTTCGCTCGCCTATTTGAGACGGAATACTGCTGCTGTCAATATTTGCATCCTGGATTTGTGTATCTAACTGTTTTGGTTTGCTGTCATAAACACACAGATACCGTGTAATGTTACCAAGGTCAGCCTCTTTCAGTGTACAAGCATTACCTCTTTTGTGTTTCATATCCCTAGCCTTTTCCAAGAACTTTACTGCTTTCTTAGCGTTCTTAGTGAACCCATAAAGCCCCGTATGATAACAGCTCCCAAGGATGTACGCAGCAAAATCTAAGAAGCAACAGTTAGATATACATTTTTGATATCATCTTTCCCTTGTACTTCAAAGGTGTATATGCAAGGTTACGACATACATACCGCTACCTTGACTGCAAGCATCCACCAGCAACTCTCTTCCTTCATCTATGTTCATCACTGTCCCGTAACCGTGGAGGAGACAGTATCCTAAATATGCCTAAACGATGACCTTGTTGTGAACAACATCTGCCCAATATGAATATAAAGGAAACTATAAATCCACATACTTTACCATCAACATCATCCAAATTATCGGCTTGTTTACACCACTTGTAGGCTTCGTCTTCATTACGTTCAATTCCTTCCTTCTCTCCGAAAAGGTACCACCGACCTAGAATTGTCATGTGTCTGGCTGATCCGGCCTTAGCTTTCTGTATAGTGTCCAACACCGATGATGAATTTGCATCTTCTGAATCACTCCAAACATACTTTTTATCAAGATTACCACACGCCATGAGATCATTTATCAACGCTTGAATTGTGACAGGGGTTGTCAGTTTCCTTCCTATAACTTCTCCTGTTGCTGGAGATTGAATAATATCTCCCGAGCTTGCAGCAGAAAGTACTCCTTCAATGCAAGTCCGACAATACAAGTTCTCGTCAGTAGCAGCAACCACTGATTTGGGCAGTTTTCTGCATTTTACACATAGATGCAACTCTGCAAGCTTATTTGGGTCTACTGGTTGCATTGTTCAACACAATATCCCGAAGGCGAATGGTGAAATCTGTAATCTTCTGTAATCATGCTTTGGTGAAATTTTCAGTAAGTAACTAAGTAACTCTATGGTACCTACTTAAACTCTATTTGACTTAAAAGTAGTTAGCAATCAATGAGTAATCTCTCATCAAGTCCATTATGCTGCAAAAAACATTGCAATGACACTCTTATCCCCTCGCTAAAGCCAACAGCACAATGAGGTCGTTGAGCACACAGCAACACCAGATCACCAGGCTCGGGTCGAATAATGTTGGGCTTTCCTAGCTTTTTATGTAGAAGATGTTGGACTTCAGGATCTTGAGCCGACAGTCCTGACAGAGTAATGGCATTCTATTTGTTTGGCATAAGATCAAATTCGGTTCAGCACAAGTCATACTAATAGACAGCCAACGCATAACTCAACATGCAAGAACTCACTCTATACCAATCCCACCTAGAACGAACTCCCAGCGGCCAAATATATAAACTGCCTGCATCTTTGATCCCTCCTTCGACCTCTTTTGGCATTGTCAAGTAGATATTCGCACTGAACAGTCCTCTGTCTTTATTTAAGGGTCCCATCTCATCTACATGGACGAAACCCCTCTTCCACCGAGTAGGTCCAAACATGACTCGAGGTAAACCTCCACCATAGGTTCTCGGCTGTTGATTGTCACCAGTTTGTTTAGATTCACGAGCTAATCCTGCACCAGATGGCCATGATTCCTCCAGCTCCAAACGTAGTTTGTCCAATGGCCATAGCTGATAATAATCAGAAGAGTTGTTATCCTGTATCGAAGTTCTACGTCTTCTTCTTCTCCTCGATTGCAATTCTCTTTGTACGCCTTCAAAATATTCATCTACTGCTGATTGTGCCACGGCAACATTGTAAGGAGTGTGCTCACCCAACGTACCAACATCACTACTTTCAAGTCCACGTGAGGTACTTATTTTCCAGTTACTACTGCTTCCCTGTTTTGTGCGTTCAATACTTTCTTGTATTAGTTCCTCTCCCAGCAATTTGGCAGCATGTGAATGGTAAAAATTCTTGACATGCAATGCCGTTGCTTCATGACAAAAGAGACGGGTCAAGTGATGCGATTGCAGTACTCCATCAGTTGAGACAATAGTTTCTGATGACGGGCCCTTGTCGACCAGTGAAGATAGATTGCCGTGATTGGTTTCTAGGAGTTGGAAGAAAGATTGGATGGCAGCGTTTCGTGATGATTGGTCAAACCCAATTGATCTTTGCTGCGCGAAGTTACATCTCCGTATATTCATACTATTCATAATATGGTGATCGACTACCATTGATCTCATCATTCCTACAGCTCTCATCTTCTGATGTTGTTACGCTCTCGCAATAGTATTATTGACGAGCTCTCCAGGCTCCAGGCTCTTTGATGAAGGCTCTAAAAAGAAAAAGCCTGTGAACAGTTGAAGTGTGAAGCGGAATAAGCGGAAGCCTCTACTCATATCATCCTTATGACAGGTAATATCTTTTACAAATAATAATTTAATAATGAATCTTAATTTTACCTTTATGATTACATAGCATTCATCAGACATCAAAATCGGAACTATTTGCACCTTCGTGCTTCGTGCTTCGTGCTTGCACTTGATGATCCTTGATCTTCTCAGGGAAGAAGAAGCAGTGTTAATGAATCCAAGATATCTGAGGGCAGTGGCACCAATCTAAATCTGAATCTACATCATTCTACATCTTTCTGCCGTCTTTACACATACACTGAACACATCCGAGATGATGCTCTCTCGATCATACAACATGCACAGAGCTCTTGGTTCGACCATCACCTCAACCTCCGCACCCATCACGGCCCGTCTAAAATCCTCCTCGGCCGCTCCCAAAAAACATCTGGTAACCCACGAAGAAGGCGTTCATCAAACCATGGCTCTCTCCAAATCATGGCGTAACAAACCTCTTTTTCGTAGACAGGGAGATGTCCGTTTCAAGTCTGGTCTCGAGGCATCGAAACTTCTCATAGCTGAAGCGAAGCGACGCGACGCTCACGAGGAAGTCTTTATCGAGAGTATATCAAGCACCATGGAGGCTTTGAGTCCATTGTTTGATAGGAATCCGAGGTATGCCTTTGTGGCCAAACAGTTGATGGAACCAGAGCGGTTTATTCAGTTCCGTGTTGCATGGATGGATGATGTTGGCGTCATTAGGCTGAACAGGGGGTTTAGGATTCAGTACTCAAGTTCTTTGGGTCCATATGAAGGACCATTGCATCTTGGAACTCATGTGAATGCTGGGTTGATGAAGGCGTTGGGGTTCGATAACGTATTCTCGAACGGGTTGACAGGGTATGATGTGGGTTCGTCTGTGGGAGGGAGCGATTTCAATCCTTCTGACAAGTCCGAGGCTGAAGTGCAGCGTTTTTGTCAGAGCTACATGACTGAGTTGTCGAAGTATGTGGGACCAGACATGGATTTACCTACCATGGGTATGGGTGTGGGTGGGAGGGAGATGGGGTATTTGTTTGGTCAATACAAGCGGATTAATGCAAAGAGCACTACAGGTGAGTTTTCCACATCATCTTTCAGAAGTGTTCATGTGTCTCTTTCAATGTCCGTTCTGACTTCAATTTCCATCAGGTGGTGTTTCATTTATGGCTAAGCAGGACTCTTACGTGAGTGCATTGATAGTATCAGATGTTTTATTGCCTCCTTTTTGTGCTCACAAACTTGCAACTGACCTCTTTCTTTCACAGTTTCCTGGTCATGCCGTTGTTCTATACGCAAAGGAAATGCTCAAAGATCGTAACCAATCACTCATGGGCAAAAAGTGTCTCATTTTGGGCTCGGGAAAGAATGCCAGATCAGTCGCTGAGAAGCTACTTAGCTTTGGAGCTATCCCTCTAACTTTCTCTGATGAATCTGGACACGTCTACGAGCCAAATGGCATTGACGAAGTCAAACTCAAAACCATTTCCAAGATCAAGATGGAACGTGGAGCCATGCTTGGTCGATACGTCATGTCAAGCACAACTGCGACATTCAATGAGCCTGACAATATATTTGATATCCCTTGCGACTTGGTTTTCCCATGTGGACCAATTCATACTATAACACCCGAGGTGGTTGCAAAATTGGCTGATAATGGTTGTATGGGCATTATTGAGGGAGGTCATAAACAGGTGACTATCGAAGGCAGACAGGCATTGAAGAATAGAGGAGTGATGTATGGTCCACATATTGTGACGCTAACTGGTGCGAACATTGATCATGAACATGATCACAAGTTATCGGAACAAATATTGGAGTCCGAGGTGAAGAGGATTTATAATGATGTGAAGGCTACTGCAACTGAGTTTAATGCAAGAGGTGATTTGTTTGCAGGTGGTAGCATGGTTGGATTTTTACGCGTTGCGAACGCAATGATGGCTCACGGTGCTGTTTAAATGATAGTGGGAAGTGCTTGAGCACTGTTTTGTGTCAGTTATCTATTTTTTTGCACAGGTACAGTTTGATATAACTACCTAGAACAATGCACAAACTACCGTAATTATTTTGTGTTATACTTCCTTATTCTCTCATCTTGTTACCAACACCGAAATACAAAACAAATACTTACAAACGCGAATCACAAACATGCACATATCATGATTACTCATCACCTCCACCCTCAAAGAAGTTGCTGTTGAAGAACATGGCACTGCCCATGAGCAAAGCCTTCTCATTTACCGTCGCATTCTCAGGGAAAGTCAAGTCAAAGGCATTGGCGTCAGTGAACAACTCAGTCTTCAACGACTTGGGTGTTTTCAAGATAACACCAATGTATGGAGCATCGCCATCCGTGTCTTTCTGATCAGCCGGATAGATCCTGAACGACGCCTTGCAACACCCCTTACCACAAGGATTTCCCTCAGCACAACAGTTGACACACACCCCGCAGCAGCAAGTCGGAGAGTGCATTTTGTAAAGCGGGTTGCCTTTCCCGTCATAAGCAATGAAACGAGGGACGCAGCACCAACATTGTTCCTTAATTTCTCCAATAGGCTGACCGCCACTCGTCATGCTCATTTGTTGGTAGCAACAAGGACAACAACATTTGCAAGCTCCTACGTTGCACTTGAAAGGCCGATCCATCGAGAGTAACTCAGCATCGGTTCCGACCTCCTTCACTGACATCTTGTAGGGATGGCACGGGGAGCAGCAAAAGCGAATACAGCAGCCCGAGTCTTCGAGTGCATGAGCAAATTGATCCGATTCGCCTATGACCCCAAAAGAATTAGATGCAAATATAAATGATGTCGCGTCACACACCATAGAAGTGCAATGACTATGACCATGTGCTCACCTTCCTTGAAGAATTTGAATTCATCCTTTGCCTCACATCCAAGACACTCCTGACACCAACCCTTTCTCGTCTGACGAATAGACAAAGTCTTCGCAGATGCGATGTGAGCTTCAAGCACCGGATTGGCGGCGCCTCGATCCATTGTGTTGCTTCCAGGGACGGCGGTAGACATGGTGTTGACTCTCCTTCTTTTTGAATAATTGCAAGGATGATGTATCAATCTGTCTTCTTCCAGTTTCTGCCTTCACGATTTTCAGTAGGGATTGAACAATGACAAAGATTCTTCCCCTCGTCACTCGTCATCGCGTCCTCTCCATACTACATACATAGGATTCAGTATGGTAGATCAAAAAAAAGATATTTTTCTTTTTTGGCGCTGTTGGCTGTTGTGCCATTTTTTTTTTGACTTGGACTTCCACACAACATTGACTTCTCACTTGACTGCCTTAGATTGGTGCCTTGTGCCTTGGCTTGGTAGGGGGTATCATCATATTATTTATTGTATCATCTTACTAGGTTAATTTGAACCATTCCAAGCAAGCCAACCTCATCAGTAGTCGTGTTTGACTACCTAGTTGTGTACCAAAAAGTTTCATAGTTTGGTTAGGTACCAGCTGAGTTCCAGGGCTAGGAGCTATACGACAGTCATCCCCGTCAATTAACTAGTAAAAGTGTAGAATGTGTTACTATTGCATGTGTAAGAAATTCGATAACGGACTTAATTAAACAGTTTAAAGTGGGTAAACCTCTTTAATCTTAAATAGTGTTTAAATAGATCCACTGAACAGTTTTACATTTACAGCTAAATATTTATTGTGAACTGACTAGACTTTGAAGGGCATATCAAGACAACAATGTTTCAATTCAATTGAAAAAATAAGGCCAAAGCATGATTCTCAACAGGAGCAGCATATCTAGCATGGCCAATCACCATACCCTTCTGGCTGTGTCCAATATTGTCATTTGTCATTCTTGTCTTTATCTCAACTAATTGTATAGCGTATTGTTGTGCTATAAGGGAGGTTGATTGTTACGTAATATGTCTTAATCAATATCCCCATGATGACAAATCATGACTTCCCAATCAAACAAAGGACAATAGGTGGTTGATTGGGGTGGTGCATCAGACGAGTTGCTGTGAGGTGACACAGTCATCTTTTGCGTTGATGAAAAATACGCAGTGCCCCAACTGAACCAATCAGTGAAAGTAGGTGGTGCAGGCAAAATACGGATGAGGAAACATTGTATGGCTAAGACGTAGGATGGCCCTCTAGAGGGTCTCATCTTGTACTTCTTCTCTGGTCGACGGCGGCTTACTTGTTATTAGTTGGTGCATTTTACCCATTACCCATTTTTCTTGATGGCATACAGTAAGAATTTTACTTATTACCTGGTAATTACCTTTTATTTATCCGGTAAAATGGAAGGTAAGGTAATGAGTCACAAGGGTAAAAGTGTGTTAAAGGCTTCATTGGCCCTAATAACATAGCTCCTGATGTTAAAAGTTAAAAATGTTGCTTGTGCCGATCATGGGTCTATCAGCTGATGGTGTTATTATCATTTGTGCTGGGCATCACATATGAAAAGGTATGTTAGCAAAGATTGTCAATGCCTGGACCTGGAATAGCTGAGGCTGAGGATTAGATACTGGGGTGTGTTGTGTGTTGTAAAGTTGTATATAAAGTGAAATCAATGTATCGTTTGTGGATATATCATTAATAACTGAACACATTATTTTTTGAAAAATGTTCATCCATATTATTAACAGAGCCTTGTCATGTCTGTCTGTCTCTGTGACAGTGTCAAAAAGATATGAGAAAACATACCCGGTCTGTCTGTCACCTAAAAATTACCTAACCCTACAGACCACAGCAGGTGGGCGGTGTGTGAATGATATACCCCAAGGTACGAACATAAGAAAAGTGTCAGACCGCCTCTAAGAGAATCCAACCGTCCATTTTTAACC
>JALLPH010001197.1:0-11570 GCA_036939855.1 Cyclotella choctawhatcheeana
CTTTGGATGAAAGTTATTTTTATGCAATCCCTGCTGTATACAAACGGATTTCCCAATGGCTCCAAATTATTTGAATGATAAAACGGGAAAACCAATCATTGAGTTCTCCTTTGTCTGCCGATAAGAAACTAGACAATTATACTGATATTCGGAACATGACAAGCATCATGGCAACGACTTGGAGAACCTATGACTGCCTAAAGTTGTTCGTGCCTAACCTAAAAATTATATTACAGCTATGTTATTGTGTTTTCTTCACGAATAACTCTAGGGAGTGATATATTTGTCGTCAAAGGATGATGCTGATAAGAGTCCTGTTCATCATCTTCTTCATCTTGAAAGCCAATATCTGACGAACCGTTCTCATTCTTCCGACCATATTCGCCTCCTGAAATGTAGCCCCAAAACACAGTGATGCATATCGGACTTAGAATCGATATTAAACCAATGATCAACCACATGGTTTTGCTGCGTCTCACTTCTCCTTCTTCTACATGCTCCGGACAGTACTTCTGCAAGAGCAACCCACTCAAAAATCCCACTGGTAACTTGGCTAGAAAGAGAGGAGCAGAGCTCAATGCCATGTCTGCATGCAGTGACGATGAATGAGAATAGATACAACAACGAAAAAAGGAATCTTTTAAATACTAAATAAAAATACTCACAGGTACCTTCTCTGCCCTCCTGACATACAGACATGGTGTAATCGTACAGTCTCGGAGACCACAACGCCTCCCCAATCGAAAGACACACCACAAACATTACACACGCCCAAATCGACGTAGAGAATGCCAAGAAGAAGACACTCAACGCACTAACATACGTCCCATATTTAATCATAACCAACGGTTCCACGGTGGTCGTAGCCGCCGTGATAATCGGGACGAGTATAATAATCAGAAAGGGGTTGATGGAGTAGACGAGTCCCTTGGGTGCATCGGCTCCGAACTCTCGCATCATGTACTTTGGGAGTGTGCCATCCATATGACGAAAAATCATCCGTACGTTTAGTAGTAATAAACAGACGAGGAGATACCGTCGGAAATTGGGAGTGCGGATTGTGTCAGAGAGTATTTGGAACGTGGATCCCTTTAGGGGTTTAAATTCGGCAATGTTCGAGGATGGAGGCCTTGTTTGATTGTTGCCATTAGATGCTTTGTCGTGTTGATCATCCTCCGTTGGAAGTGGTATAGAATTCGAGTTTGCATCGACTTTAATCTCCCTTACGCTAAAAGCAATGCAGATTGCGAAGAAGTTGGCTACTACTCCTGACAATATGATTGCACGGTTGGTGGTCATTTTCCAAGTTGATATGTTGTCGTCATTATTGCCATCGAGTTGTGTATCTTCTCCTAATTTTGAGTTGTAATACCTCGTCAGTATGTCAACCATGGGGCTGTGAAACGAATTAGGGCAACATGAAGGTTAGAATTAAGCACCGGTGCATTATAATTCATCAGTTTTGACACATGATTTTCATTGAACTTACCCGGCAATTAAAGCGCCCACATTCATAATAACGTAAAACAATCCAAACGCAAAGCCTCTATTTTCTTCGTTGGTATATCTGCGTATGCCCACTGTCAATACTGGTATACCTATTCTCAAAAAAAAAACACAAGTTTTTGCATATGAAGTGAGATACATATTTGTCAAATGTCAAATTGACAACAACCCAAAACGACACCTACACGTTCATCAATATCATCAATTGTGTTATCCAAAAATAACTCACCGAGACAATTGGCCAAAGGTAAAAGAATCATGACACAAACCAACAAGACACTCCGTCTCGTACATAAAAACAACGTAACCCTCGAAACAAAGCTCAACACAAATCCGATACGTAAACACCGTGCCACACCCAAATTATCAATCACGGATCCGGTAAACATTCCAAACACGGTGATCAATGCCCCCCACGCTCCGTAGATTGATCCGGCTTGGACGTCGGTCATACCGAATTCATTGCTTAGAAAAATTGTAAATACGAGACTGAAGGAGAAGTAGGCGTAGGAATCTAGGAATTTCAAGAGGTAGGCCTTGTATAGTTCGGGTGGGGAGGTGGATAAGGATGTGAAGCCGGCGGTTATTGCTGCGTATTGTTCTTGGATGGAGAAGGATTGTAGGCGGTTACTATTGGTGTGGATATGTTGGATAGAAGACATGCTGATTGTACGAATCAATCCCCTGAAACTATAATTAGTATTGCTTCTTTTCTTTCTTCGTGAATTGTTACGTTTCGGAAAAGATCGCGTTGAGTTGTTGTTTGCAGAGTGCGTAGAGGATCCGCTGGGGATGCTTATTCTGAAACTGCTGCTCGCGCTGCTGCTGTTGGATCGCAGGCTGTAGGAGCTGCCTTGGGAGGAGGGGCAGCTGTTATTATTAGTGTTGGAGGAGGAGGAATTGTTTGTACTGACTGTTGCGTTTGAACGGTATTGCAGAGTTGACATTTGACTTTAGTGATCATTCTGTGGGGAACGATGCAATGTTAATAGCAAACAACTCCGTCTATTCTGCTTCTTTGCGAGGCGAGACTCATGTCTCTTGTGTCACACGATGACCCGCGCGCCATTTTGGATGGGATCTTACCTTTTGTGACGACATATGCATAATTACTTATCATTATGACTTTGCACAGAAATTAAAGGTATTTATCAAAAAACGGTTTCTGGTTTCTGATACAATGCTACAATGTGCGCTATGGTACAGAGTTACCATACAGAGCTTCATCGCACTGATCATCGTTCGAAACGAGATCTCTTCCATTTATTTCTCGACTACAACAGAAGCATAACTAAAAAAGATAGCATGACATCGTCCTATCGTCAAGGATTTAGAGATATCGAAAATTTATGTTTTAGTCAGGCTCCAGAATCAGAATTACTCCTGCAATTGGCGGCCATCTTAAGTGAACACCCAAATGCGGTGAATGAAAGAGATATTTTTCTTGGCAAAACGCTACTACACCATGCTGCCGGGTATCGATCCCCAGAGTTTTGCCAATTGCTCATCGAAATTGATAGTGATCTGGTCAAAATGAAGAATGTTCATGAGCAGTTACCACTTCATGAAGCTTGCAGATTGAGGAATTTTGAGACTGCCAAGTATCTGCTCCGTTTATATCCCGAAAGCATCAACATTCCAGATGATTATGGATTCTACCCTCTACACAGTTTTTGGTCCCGTACGATGGCTAGTGATAATTCGGAGCAAGGTGATGACGTTGACTTGGTGAAGTTCCTTCTGAAGCATGATAGAGGTGCGATATCTACTGTTACGCCTCATCTTGGTCAACTGCCATTGCATCTTGCATGTAGGAAATATGATTGCATCAACATTGTTAAACTTGTCTATGATGCCTACCCAGAAGCAATTCACATTATGCATTATAATGGAAATGGAAGAACCCCTCTACATGATGCTAGATGTAATCATGACATGGAGGTTGTGAATTTTTTTGAGACACAACTTGCATATGAATGTCAAGCTCGGGAGCTACTAGCTCCAGATATGAATTGGCAGCTTCCCATTCATAGAGCAGTGCAGAATGTAAATATTTCACTTGGTACAATCAAGCTTATGTTGGCAGCCAATCCAAATAGTATCGTCGCTGTTGACAACCAGGGATGTACTCCACTTCACCTTGCATGTAGAGCAGGTGACATTGACAAAGTGAAGTATTTGGTAGAGGTGAATGAGGGTACTTTGCAAATATGCAACGAAAGAGGAGAGTATCCTCTACAAGTTGCTCGTCAGTATGGTAGATGTGACATTATCAATTTTATCTTGGAAAAGTCTGAAGAACCACAAAAAGAGATTGCCCATCCAGGTTCTACTATTAGATGCTGATTGTGACAGAGATAGTCTCGAGTTTGTTGAGGCCGTGGGACGATTACTGCTTGCTTGCCCAGTTTTTATCCAGTTGATTTGGCAAAAGAGGATGTTGAAGAAACTAAAAGTGAGAAGGTACAGAAACGCAAGTTTGAATCTATTTATTAATGTTGTACTGTTTGAGACTAGCGGTAGCGACAATCCTGATATTGTGGCTTTTCTCACTGAGCTAAAGAAATAATATATGTTTTTTTATCAATTCAGTTTATTACGTGATCAATACTGTCTCATTCTCAGTTATCTCAAAGATTAGGCTCCACGACGGTAGCCAATATCCCATGATCACTCGGAAAGTTCAACGTAGGGAAAGCCATATCCTCCACATATCGCTTCTCGCCCGTATTATCCTTCCACGTACTCTTGACCTTAAAATCGTTCTTATTAAACAAAATAAAGTCTTTGGGGTTAACATCGCCATTCGCTCGCTTATCGGACTTTTTACAAGCCTTGTTAAGTTGAGGTTGGAGGTAGGTACGTGAATTAAACGTCGTGTAGTTGGACGGGTTGGGTACATCACCCCAACACGAAGTTAATCCGTACGATACGTAATGTTTACCCCATTCGAGTACGTCTTGTTGTTTCCCCGGTTTGGCCTTTTCGTAGGTGTTGGCATCTAATCCGAATAACAGTTTATGGGTGGCGAGTGTCGCGTCGGAGTTCATGGCTTTGATAATGGCCGAGAGGACCGGTTTGGTGGCGAGTCCGTTGGTGTCACCGTGGAAGGAGGCAATGACGAAGGGGATACCGTCAAGATCCGTGGCGGTGATGGCCAAGATGTCACCCTTGGCAATGGGTACCTTCGCTCCTTCTTCGAAGGAGCCTTCTACCAAATGAGTAATTTCAGCCGTCGGTCCCGATGGAAACGTTGCCTTGCTCAAGAAAATGACAGAGTTTTGATCACGAACCGCATCCAAATCGCCCGGGGCCACAATCCAAAACTTTTGTCCCAACTCTCGTTTCCTCGCCTGATCAATAAAGGACGCCGACACTTCCTGCAGCGTTACAATATCCGACGTTCCGTAGACCTTCTCCAAAATATCGAGAGTGTGCGGCACCTTCTTCTTATTAAGATTTTCCACCATAGTCTTTTTGAGAGACTGCCACACCTCCGGTTCCGACAGCGTATTCATCATATGAACGAGAATAGCATCGAAAATGGCCCCGCACATGGTCTGCAACGGCAACGAAACCTTCTCCTCCTCCTCGGTAATATCGGGATACTTGGCCTTCTTAATGGGTTGTAACAGTTTATACACGGGATTCGTCACCGTCTCCCCCTTATTCGAAATAGTTAGGGGGGTATCAAACATGAATTTTTCCCATGCACCCCACCATACGTCCAAGGTACTCAAATCGCCGTCGTACATGTTAATCACCGTGGGACGACACACCGGTTCTTCCGAATTCATAACGTTGATTGTATTGGTAATCCTATCGGGCATGGATGCCAATCGTTTCGATCCGAGGAGCGGATCCTTCATGAATTCGCTAACGATCTTTCGATTCTTAAAATCGTTATCCCAATAATTCTGTATAGAATCCCATCCCACGTCGTTCATACGTTGTTGTAATCTCCCAAACATGTCTTGGGTAAATACCGAGGATACCGTAACATCTTTCTCGCCCGGCCGTTCCAAAAAGTCTTCGATGTTACTCATTATTTTCTCGTACTCCGGATTTTCATCGTACGTTATCCAATATTCGAAGGGGTTGTTGTTGATGGCGGCAATGTTCCATGTGGCGATGGAGAGTGTGCGTGAGGAGAATTTCATGGCTTGGAGACCGCCGGACATGGTTGTTGATTGTTGTTGGCTGTTATTGAGGAATTGACCCGCTCCTCCTGCAATTTGTGTTGTGTTTGTTTTTGATATGAGAGAGAGAGAGAGAAATTAGTGAAAGCATTGTGAGTTAGTGATGATGTATAGTGTATTTGCAGGCATCTTGAAAATCTGTAACATCATGCTAAACATAATTTTGAATAGAACCACACAATAATTCAAGAAAAAACAACACATGAATCAACAGCCTACAACAATCTATAAATCCAATAAAATAAACTCAAATCAAACCCACCCTTTTGATGCAACCACGCAGTATACAAAACAGTCACCCCCACAATGAATAATGCCTTATTGCGATACGATGCCGGGAGCGATGAGGAGTAGGTGCCTCCTCGATAGTACGGTCGGCGTTGGTGCATCGATGAATTAAAAACCGGCGATGAAGAAAGATGAAAATTTGTGGAAAGATACGTGTATACGTATGGAGCATTGCTACTCTAGAGAGATGCATACCGTAGATAGCCAATAGCCAGCAGTTATGGCGTGTCTCTCTTTCTCGACAATCTAACATGGCATAAAACTGGACATTCGAAATCATGGTTGACAAAGCAGTCTAATGCAATTCAATCGAGTCACCACTTCAGGTGTTATAAGTACATGCCATTTGAGTTGCTAGTACAACGTTTGCCTGAAGTAAACACACAGTTATGATAATGATAGCTGCGAGACTTTCGTTTTCTTGCATAGTGCACTCATTGGGGACAATCAAATTGCTGTCATGTAAATTTGTCTCAATTGCCGTGTGATTATTGAAAGTTGTGTTGGGATAATCCAGCAAAAAAAATAAAAACAGTACGCATTGTTTTAAACAACATAATATAACAATGCTGATCTGAGTGTCGTTCGAAACATGCTCGATGTATTACTTCACGTCCACCCAATTGTTATGCATATGTAATATCTACAAATCCCCAAATGTACATCATTTGACATGAACACAAACAAATATAATAGAGATAATAAATCAGATGACCTTCACGCGTCTCACAACAAAACAAAGAAATTAATTGTTACATGTGGACCCATAGAACGCTCAAGGTTCTCACTTTTATAATCGAATACACCAATTTATATCACACATTATTGTTGTTGTCGCTGTTACACTGTTATGAAATAAATTAAAGCAAATAAAAAAATGACACACGCACAAAACTAAACAAGCAAATAATAATATATTACACACCAAACAGCACACCTTCAACTATAACCATAACCACTCACCACGGTGTTTCAACTTTAATAAACCAAAACCAACAACGGCACCAACACCCACAAACATTCCCAATGCGACCAATCGTCTACGACAGATGTACGATCGTAGACAATACGGTACTTTGTTATTATTCGATGATGACGGTGACGTTCGATGAAAGGAGGATGGGAAGGAGTCTTCGTCTTGGGGTACGTTTGTGTAGGATAATGATTGCATTGGGTTGTTGTTGCTGTTCGGTTTGTGGTGTGGGGATTTGGACGGCGATCGCAGTCTCATTGGTTCATTGGTGTTGCTTGTTTTGTGGTTTTTCGCTGTTACGGTTTCCCGGTGTTGATGTAGGCGGGTTGGTGGACCTGAAAACGGGAGACAATTAAAGAAAATGGGAGAAATATCCGGGCCGCAAAATACCCCATATACCAAAGATCGGGTGTTCAAAACGGGTAGTTGAAGCAAATCCTTGGACGAACTTCACTCTCTCTACCCATCTCTCGTCGCGTACTTTCTCTAACTATCCAACCATGATGAAAATCGCCGCCCTATCCCTCCTAGCCAGTTCCGCTGTGGCATTCACACCCAGTAACAATGTTGTCAGGTCAACGACCGCCTTGAATGCTGAGAAGAGTACTTCTCTTCCGTTCATGAACAGGCCTCCTCTCGTGAGTTTTTGAATGTGTTATTGTTGTAGACGCTAGATATAAGAAGCGCTCATGCATCTTCACGTACGCCACTAACAACCAAACGCAAAATGACAGCTCGACGGATCAATGGCCGGTGACGTAGGCTTCGACCCCCTCGGCCTCTCCAACATCGAAGACGTGGGCATCGACCTCTACTGGCTCCGCGAGGCCGAAATCAAGCACTGCCGCGTCGCCATGCTCGCCGTGACCGGCATGGTCTTCGTCGAACTAGCCGGTCCCGCCCCCGGATGCGAGGCCGCCACGGCCAAATGTCAAACCGACGCCTTTTGGCAGATTTGGAACTCGCATCCTCAATATATCGCCGCGGCGCTTGTCGTTATTACAATCGCCGAAATGGTCGCGGGCATTGCCACGACGAGCGGACGTGAATCGGGAGATCGCGAACCGGGTGACTTTGGATTTGGGAAGCAATTCATGAGTGCGGATATGCAGGCTAAGGAAATTGCGAATGGAAGGCTTGCCATGTGGGCGGCTTCGGGATTGTTGATGCAGGGATGTTCGAATCATATGGGCGGTGTGGAGGCCTTGATGGCTTCTTTCAATTAAATAACGAACCGTGAACAATGACTCGTGCACAGCTATTTTATGGGCATTGTATGAATCTTGCGGAAAAAATGATGAGACTGGCGGATGATTCTAATATCTTAATGTCTGAGTCTCAACTTCTATCTCTCTCTAGAGAGAGAGAGAGGTTAATCCTCGAACTTGTGCGGGTACACACGAGTTCTGGACTTTTGCTTCGGGACACAACAACAAATTATTTACAGTTAGAACATGAAAGTAACAAAAGATTTAGTTTCGATATAATGTTTGTATGTAATTGAATGACGACTGGTGAGATCATAATATCAGGATCTGTGCCAATCTGCTTACCGTGTGTAAAAATTATGTGTATCCTCTCATAGCCTCTCATCTATTTCTGTTTTGTCTCACGGTATGATAAATAATGCATGTCATCGCACGAGGCCCATTCATATCTCTTGGTCGGCATCTAATCTTACTACCTACTACTCCCCCAGAAAAAGTATAGTAGAAAACACAATTATTAGAAATTGAGCTGCTATTACACGGTATTAAATGTCATACTAATCAATCTGTATCTAATGTTTTTGATTTCCTCGTCCATGGATGTCTCCAATGGCTTTCGTTTCATACATAGTCCATGCACTATTTCCTAAAAGTCTTAGCCTTCTTTTGATTCATCAACATAGAATGGCCAATCAGTATATCCTTTGGCACCGCTACCAACTTGCCACCAATCTCCATACTCAATCTCGGGATTCAATGGCCAATCATTAATAAATCGTTCTGCCAAGTCGGGGTTAGCCATGTAAGGCCTTCCGTACGCCACCATATCCGTCGCACCGCTACGGAGCATCCCCTTACCCGACTCCTTGGTCAATCCAACGTTACAAATTAACGGACCGTCCCACACTTTACGAAAGTCCATCATGGTCAATGGCGGGCACAAGTTGTGATATCCAAATCCTAAACCGTCCATGACATGGAGATAGGCCAGTCCGTACTTGTTCATTTCACTGGCGACATAGGGGAACATGACGTCATTGTCCGGGCTACCCATGTCACCGAACGCACCGTTGGGTGATAATCGGAATCCAATGCGATTCGCGGGAAAGGCATCCGGATCGGCAATAATTGCCTCGGTTATTTCACGTAGTAATCGCATTCGATTCTCCATACTACCGCCGTACTCATCGGTACGTTTATTCGTTTTGGATTGTAGAAATTGATCAATGAGGTAACCATTGGCCGAATGTAACTCAATACCGTCAAATCCCGCCTTTTTAGCCAAACGCGCCGAACGGACAAAGTCCTCAACCGTCTCTCGAATCTCATCCTTCGTCATGGGTGTGGGTTGTTCGTACTCGACAGTATTCCCATGTACATCCTTCGCCTCGCTCCCCGTCAATGTAACATCCGAGGCCGATACAATCTTATTCGTGGCGGGATGGAAGGACGAATGAGTCTGCCTTCCCAAATGCCATAGCTGCATGTATATCACGCCCCCCTTATCATGTACGGCATCGACCACCTTCTTCCAAGCCACGGCATGTTCCTCATGTGATATTTTAGGAGCGCACATCCATCCCGTCCCCAGTTCGTTAATTTGCGTTCCCTCTGATATGATGAGTCCCGCCGAGGCACGTTGAGAGTAGTACGTTACCATGAGATCGTTGGGAAGGCTGTTTTGGATGGAGTACGGATCGTTGGGGGTCGGGTCGCATCGGGCGCGTGTCATGGGTGCCATGACGAGACGATTTTTGAGTGTTTGACCTCCGATGGTGAATTTTGATCCTAGGTCTTCGCTCATGGTGACTGGTGTATCTATAATGATCAATGCCGTGATATGAAGTTCGAGATTAGACTTGAGATTTGTGTCGGATAAAAAGGATCGATGGATGTTTTCGTTGTGAGTCAGTTGCCGATAGAAATACCAAATAACATTACAGGTATTTTTATTATGAAATAACTGTATAGATTTATGTGATGTGTATCTTACCTGTAACATTGAATGGCAATTTTATTGGATCCAAAGTAGGCCGCCTGCTTGTGACTGTAGATACTATCTAGTCAAAAACTATTTGAACCACGCCTGCTATCCCCTGTTGCCATAATGCAAGACTAGCTTGCTCTCAATTTTGACTTGCTCCAAGTTCAGGGATCCATTTCACACATTTGTTTGATAGAATCAACATTCCAGTTACCTCTCACGTACAATATCTTTTTTAGAAAAACACATTGAGCTGTAACACCATCATCAGTCTAAAAAATTGCCGAGATCTTATCTGCACTTCCACGAGGATGAGCGTACCTCGATAACCAGCCTGCTACATACAATCCCTACATCATGAATACTGATGTTACAAGGCGATGCTCTCAAGTAATTTATGAACTGATGGGTTGTTAGTATTTTTGTGCTGGGTAATATTATGCGTACCAGGTACCATTCTGTTTCTCAAGTTCCAATCGTACAGATTGTGGGTATGTGGGATTTTGATAAGCCGATCGAATCCAGTCGCACAGAGTGGGAAAGGGAAACTGAGATTGTAGATCGTTCTGCGCAAAAATATTCAACTTTTAGCTGTCTTTAAAATCCACATAGGGCTCTAAAGTTACATGGGAATTAGTACAATTTACGTAGACTGATTCAACTAAAATTATCCGTGGACATTGAACACGCTTGACTTTTTTTTACAGGCAAGTGGTTGCGGAGCTAATCGGGGGTCTGCATAAGAATTTCATATTGCCAGAAAGTATAATTACAGTATGAAAAGCAGTCAATGCAATAATATAATATCTAGAATGATACCCTCCATCCCATATTAGTCTATTGCATTATGTAAATGCATCATTTCTATGAGGGTTGTAGACCCTGCAAGAAAAGACCGAAAAATGTTTCAGTTTTGTCTTGTTCCCAACATATTGGGATTTTCAATGAAGCAAGCCCATATTTTTATCTATACTCAAAATATTGTCAACTGTACCTGTAGGAATGATTGCATTTATGCAGATGGCTACCACCTCGTTTGAACTATCAGTTCTTTTCAAGTCAAGGTGTTGCAGTACATTGTACATTTGACCCTCGAAGAGATTCAAGAACTATCCCCATACCTACTACTACTAATCACTTCAACAATTCATTCATTAGAATCAACTTCTAAAGGTTGTTCACCGCATCAACAGATATCAAAACACTCCTCCAATTATCATCAGTCAATTTTCATGCCAATTCTGATAAATCCTCGCAGTCCAACGCAGGAATGAACCAATGCAGTGTAATGCACCATATCTGGTAACGACTAACGACCCTATCATCTTGTGCAGGGGGGAAGGGAAATGGGACAAACATATGAATATGAATCTTATACATTTACAACCTACTGATTATTAATAGGCGCAGAC
>JALLPH010001198.1:0-11578 GCA_036939855.1 Cyclotella choctawhatcheeana
CTGTCATTCGTGACAGGCTTATTAGATGTTATTTCCATCGCCTTTTCTTCCACTTTAGCCCTTGTTCTTTTTCCACTGCTGGTGGATTAAGACTTGACAGGAGTGTTGCTACATTAATGCTGCGCCCATTCCTACGTACTCTAATTGTCCCCCTCCTGCATTTAATCCTCTTCATTCGACGTGATAGGGCGCCTTCAGCTAGGGCAGATTGTATTTCAGCAATCCAGAACTGCTTTGCTGACGTTGTGCCTTGAAGTAGAGTCTTATGAGACAAACAGGCAGGGGGGGAAAAGCCTACCAAAATTTTGCCCTCTATTTAAATGAGACTCCGTTAAGTTAAGGGTCAAACTGTGGCGCGTGGCGCCCAAGACATCAAACCCGAAACCCGAACTAACTCACTTCTCTCTGTCTCTGCGGATCCTTTCTCCAAATATCTCCAATAGAAGAACTCACTTTTAATAGCGTTATTACTCATCTGTTGAGTTCCATCGCTTCGTTTTTGAATGACAATGTCATCATACGGCGCTTCAGGTTGCTCGCTTTGTGCTTCCACTGGGCAATGCTCAACGGCCTACAAGAACTCACCAGGCCAATACTGCGGCATATACCAATTGAGCGCGCCGTGCTGCTGTCCACTAAACACGGTCTGTAAGGTGTCTCCGACTCAATGTTTGTGTCATGTGAATCCAGTTCATAACTTCCCGCCGAACCATCACGCGTATGGACCTCCAGAGTACCAACAATACGAAAGGGATGGGTCAGGTGGCATCATTGTTTTCCTTCTCATTGTAATTTGCTGCTGCTTGTGCTGCAAAAGAACGAACAACGAAAATCACAATGAAAATCATCACTGCCACGGCCATCATGATGAACGTATGCCAATGGCAACAGCATATCCCGCAACTGCCGTTCCCGTACAAACAGGGGAAACTTATCCTGTGCATCCCTCCTGGGGTAATCCAGCGTTCAAAGAATATGGCACCAATGAAAACAGAGGAGGCGGTACAGGCGCAGCTATAGCCTCTGGGCTGGGAGGTCTGGCTGCTGGAGCACTTATCGGGGATATGTTTGGGAGGAATAGTGCTCAGGCTAGTGCCCCACAATTTGGTGGAGGGTACGACATTAGTGGAGATGGTGGCGGTTATGATATTATTGGGGATAGTGGCGATGCTGGTGGCTATGATATTCAAGGGGATTCATAGAGTGGTTGGTCTGGAGATCTGTTTTGTATAGTTTCAAACTATTATTGATTGTAAAATTAAAAGCTTCTAAGAAGTACAGATCAGTTTTTACATCACGACATCCAACATTCTATTTATACATTTTCATTCATGTTGGTCATTTCATATTCCATTCACCAATCAATTTCTTCATCGTCATCCCACTGAACAGCACCACTAAAGCTTTCCATCATTGAATCAGCAGCCCTCAAACCTCCTCTATTATTGATACCAAACAATACCCCATCCTTGGTCAAAGTAGTTCTACTTTTGCCAAACACCTTTGTCTTTTGACCAGACATGCAGATTCGAAAGGATTCAATCCAGTCAGTCACAGACTCTTCGGTTGTACAGATGACAAAGATGGGATGCACTTCATCTCTAATAAAGATGGCGAAAGCTCGACCAGTTCTCTTGAGCTCGTCATTCCCATTGAGATGTTTTCTAACCTCCTTGACTTTCCACACATTGAGATTTTCAATCCGATCAACATCTGAAAATAGGAATGCACTGTGTATTTTCCTGCGATTGGTGTCATCAGAAGGCACACCTGAGGGTTTATTACCAAATAACCCTCTCCCTTGCGGCTTAGAATCCTCTTTTGACTCATCATACAAGCTGCCGAGTCTGCCAAAAAAATTCCCCCTCTTCTGCACTTTCTGAGTTTGAGTTTTCTTCTCGCGGATCAAGAATCCATTTGAGAATAACATCATCTCGTAACATTGATCGTCATCGTATAGTTTAATCATCTCCGACTTGAGAAATATAGGCTTAAGACCAGCTGGACTAGGAAAGAAGATGGTCTTGATTGCGTTTTTGGTTCTGTCATTCATGGTCTTGTCTTCTTCTACTGCCGTCAACATTTCACGCTGTGTTAGGGTTATGATGTGTTGGTTATCTACACGGTTGACTTTAAACAAATAATTATGAACATTGTTATTAGTTCGCTCACCATACTCGCGTCAGGATTACCGGTTAACAAACCCAATCGAATTACCGCCATCTCATTTATTTCATCTTCCGTTGGGCTGTAGCTACGATCAAAGTACTGAGATGCGCCAGTTGATCGAAGCTTGAACATTAGATTGCGGTCTACAACATCACTACTTGGTACACCTGAGCTGCTCGAATTATTCTCTACATTCGTCATGATTTGTTGATTTGGATATTGTAGGATGTACTATGTACTATGTACTTCCGCCTTTTGTAGTGGTGCGTGCTGTGTCTGCTTTGGAGTTCAGAGGTTCATGGAGCTGTTCACTGTTCAGACAGCGTGGTTGATTTGTATTATTGTGTTGTTGGGTTCGTTCTTGTGTTGTTATGTTCGGACTTCGGACTGTTGTGTAAACAAAAAATCTTTCCACACCTACCAAGCAAGAACTTGGTCGTGAGTTCGCATGAGAATCTCCATCTAATCCCGTCTATGACATTTTGCTACTTACGATGATCGTGGTTTTAATACCAATAGTAGACAGTATTCTGCATTCTGCGCACTATGCATTGTCAAATCCATGTGGAATGTTGTTCTTTGTTGATCCTCGATGGTCGTGGTTTTCAGCCTCCGTTCACATCACAAGTACCGTATTCCGCGGTGGATAAGAGTAGGAAAATGTCTAAAAATACCCCGGGCCGTCCAGACATCGGCCGTTTTTGTCAATATACAACAAACCTTCAGCGCTTAAGATAGTAAACCCTCACATTCCCCATCTCATCCGCTGAATGCCAATATACATTTCTCCCAATAACTCCGCGTTGTTGCTTAACGCTGCCATCATCCATCAAATCACAACACACCTATCACAACACACAATAAGCACGACGGCGTCACGCGCCTCATGCCCCAATACCATACTTTTGGGTAGATAAGTCAGGTGAGCTGGATACCTTACTAGTTATTTTCCCTAACAAAACCGTTGCATAAGAATAGAAAAAAATATTATTTAAGCCGCTACTCGTACACACAGAGAACTCTTATCCACCGCGGAATACGGTAAAAGTCACTGAAAGTCTACTGGGAGTCACAAGAGTAGCTCACAGGTCACAAGTCACAAGAGAGAACTGGATTTTTTGCGCAGGAATTCGTATCATTTCTCACCTCCCTACGTAGGAGTCAGTACTTGTTCAAGAAAGATACTAAGATCCCGAAGTAGGGCCAAGTAACTTTTTATGCACGACATGCATAAGGTAATTAACGATAACTTAATCGATAATACCATCTCAAAAATATTTTTAGAGGTAAAACAACGCGAACCAGTTCGCGTTTTGGGCATTACTAGCTAGTCCACAATCGATGGATCCACAACAACAACAACCACAACAACCAGAACCGCTCCATCCAGCAGCAATAAGCAATAAATCCATCCAATAAAGTACGAATCATGGTAATTCTATCCTTCATCGCCTTCTTTCTGCTTCTGGGTAACCAAGTGTGTGTATCATTCCAGATTCACTTGTGTGGAACACTAACCAGAACTAATGGTCAACAAATAATAATACAGCTCTCTGCAAAAAGTGACGGCGGTATGGATGCTTTCGCTGCACAACTTCAGGCTGCTCATGCCGAAGCTGCGAATTCAAACTATGTCGATGTCAGCAGTCCAAGCACAGCGGTAAAACATGATTACAGTAATGAAATGGCCATAGAAGAGCAATCATCTGAAGCAGTGATACCACAACAAGAAAAAACTGGGAAACATGCCATATCAAGTCTTCTTATGCAAAGAGCCATTCAAACACAGCTTTACTATCTTGCTGATCTTCGTGATGAACCCACTTATGTTTGGTTGCGAGAATTCTTGAATCATGGTCATCTTGATGACAAAGGTCGGTGTGTACATATGTATTTTTGATTTATCATTGATGCCTATGTATTTTTTCCGGTATATCACGACATGGCATGACACCCGTTTCAACACATATTGTGTCTAACATCATACAATATTAACTTATGATTTCAATGTATCTGATCAGATTTAATGAACTCGATGGTCTTAGATGCAACAGGGGATGGCAATACTATCTAGATCAACTAGAACAGGCTCCAGATTTTACAATCACAGTTCAACTTGCACCTCCACGGCTAAGCGCGCAGCAACAACGTAACCCATACCTGGCAGCACAAGCAGTTGGAAGGTCGTATGAGGAGACTATTGTACCTTCTGAAATATCACAGACTCTACGTGCAATTGCACGAAGTTTGGAACAGGAATGGGTGCCGATCTTAGTCGACATGGCAGAAGCAGATAGGAAACGTGTGAGGTTATATAATTCCCCACCTCAATTGCAAACTGCCGCGGCGGCTTATCAAGCTTTCTGGCAAGAACGTCAGGTTGTAGCCGGTGGAGAAGGTGACGATCAGGGAACACCCTTGCATGCTTTGAACGAAAGAATAGTACTCAGATTTTGTACTAGGTTTGCACTTGATCAGCTTTTACAAGAGCTTCACGAGGAAGCATCATCTGACAACTATAGCAGTATTGATAAAGATGTTACGATAGCTGCTGTTGAATGGCTGAAAGAGTTTTCTAGAGAGTGGGAACCTCGTCTGAAGCAAGGACCCGATGACGATGTCAGGAGAAGCCTTGGGATAGCGCCTCCAGGTCATTGGCAACGCCTCTGTGATGGGGCCGATGCAGATGATGTAACTGAGGCCATGTGGCAGGAGCTGCCGCCTCTATTTGCGTACTCGAGTGATGATTCCATGCGATTGTATTCTCCTGCGGCTTTGTCTTCTCGACTTAGAAGAGTACGAGCAGACGTGTGTGATGAATTAATAGGTGATCTTCGGTCAACAATTCTTGCCATGAGCTGAACATAACACGCACTTATCTCCTATAACGAAGAGTTGTGAATGTTGATCATTACAATACACATTACGGTGGACATGTTGGCCTGGATTTACTACAATATTGACATGTATGCCACATAAAACACTACAATGACGTGTATTTGCTCTATGGTTCAAGCATTTTGAGTAAGAGTTACTTCTTATAGTACAATAGCATGAAATTATTATCAATCCACAGTCTTGACGACAACTTTACCCCTCTCATCCGTAAACTTCTTCGTCCCGGGCTTCGAATGCTTCACAACATTACCCTCCTTCCTCCTCTTCTTCTCCTTCTGAACCAAAGCCTCGGCAGTCTGCTTCTTAACAAACTTGGGCACACGCCGTGACTTGGATATACGTTTCACTTCCGGTAAATGAGCGTACTTTTGTACCAATGCCGATCGGTATTGGAGAGATGCCTCCTCCCGCGAGGATAGTTGTCCAATCTTCTCTGAAGAGCGGGCCTTCCACAATCGAAGGTTGGTATCGTCCGATCCGCTCAGTATGAATTTATGATCGGAGGTGTAAGCCGTACAAAAAACGCGTTGCATCCGTTTCGTGTGGTAAATATCTCGTGCGACACCGGTGGACGACGAACCAATGTGCGATGCCGTTCCCCCTTCTTTCCTCACGTTAAATATTCGTAATGTCTTGTCGTAACTGCCCGATACAAACTCGGTACCGGTGGGTGACCAACTAACGCTCATCACGGCACCCACGTGACCCTTGTACATACCCGTGGGTCTTGATAATTTTCTCATATCAAAGGTATAGGCATTGTAATCTTCATTCCCCACCACGAACATGTACGGTTCCATGGGATTCCATTCGAGGCAATTACTCTTCATACCCAAAATTGTTTTGGATAATGCCGATGCCGTTCGTGTGTCGTGTAACCCAATCCCCCGGTCATTGGAACAGTGTGCGATTAAATTGGTCTCGGCCGGGTTGTACCGTACGGTTGTCACTGTATCGTCGCTTCCCCATAGATTGGTAAAGGATGTTACCGGTGAATTATTGCGATTGGGATCCCATAAATGTATGGCGGAATCGGAGGAGGCCGATGCGAATTGCGAAATGGCCCAATGATGATCGATGGAATGGAATGCCACTGAATTATTATTACTATGCGATGATGATCTTATGGATGGGAGTCGATAGGTGTTGAATGGTCCGTAGGGTGATTCTTCTTCGTCTTTGAAATTGTTGTTTTTGAAAGTAGTACTAGTACTAGTACTAGTAGTACTTGTTCTTCCACGATTGCCATTACCATTGCTAGAGGATGGTTTCTTGGCGTATCCCTGTGAATCTTCATCACTCTCACCATCATTGTCGTCGTCATCATCATCAATATCATCATTGTGTAATAAGTAACCTCGTTTCGGAAAACAGTTCCAAGCCTTGATCAACCCCTCCTCGCCACAACTATAAAACATTCCCTCAAAGCCAAACACCACCCCACTAACACAACGACTATGCGCCTCCAAATTCTTCACCATGGATCGACTTTGTAAATCCCATATCCTCACGGTACCATCCACACCACCACTCACGACGGGTAACAAATTAGTACGTGAGACACTTAGGCAATTCACGCCGTCGACGTGTCCGCCTTTTAATTCACCCACGAACGGTGAGGCGAACATACGATCTAATTTGGCGGCCGTGACGGCACGTGTGTATTCGCGTGCTCGGGGGAGAGGATGGGAGGATGGATTGAGATTTTTGTGTATGGGACGGAGGTCGGAGGGGGTGGATCGCGTGGTCGATGCCTTGGTGCGGTTGAGGGCCTTGACTTTCATACTTAGTTAGTTAGTTAGTCAGTTAGTTGGAGAGTTGTTGATTACTGGACTGATGATGAACTTGAACTTGTGTGTGTACATCTACTTGATTACAGCAGACTAATGGAGGAAGAGTTCATGGTTAGATCGAGAGAAATGAATGGTGATGTGATATTTATTTTAGGGGGCTTATTTTGATATCAAGGAATATCTACCTAGATACATCATTCAACATACTGTAGAATAAAAAGAGGGCAAGCGGCGCGCCCACTCACAGACCACAATTTTCTAGCCCCTCGGCGCCGTTAAAAGAAGAAAGAGACGCCCGCGCCTCCTCACAAGCAACATCGAACATGAACCAGCAATCATCACCCCGATCAGACGAGCTGGCACGCCGTATCCTCTTGGCCGCCAACTATCCCATCGACGACATCACAGGCAACGGCAGTAGTCCCACTCCGCATTTGGATGAATTGGAACGTGCATTGGAAATCAAACTCCCTCCGCTAGCGATTGTGCCATCTACGAATAATGTTGCCGGAGTTCAAACTTGCACTGTGCCGGGAGGTGCAACTACTGCCTCCACTACGAATCACCGCATTGGCAATGAAAGCACTTCAAATAGAAACGAAAAACAGAACAGCAACGAATTGTGGAGCTGGACACCTTCTACGAATAATAATACAAACAACACGTATGATTATTGCGGTAATAATAACTCGGCATCGTCCTCGACTCTACTCGAAGATTGCGTACCCTTCACTCCCCAGTTTTACAAATGCTGCGCTGATTTGGTATGTGAGGGTTTTCATCCCAGTAGTGTTAGTAGTAGCGACAGCAGCAGTGGCGGTGATGGCAGTAGCAGTTGTATTAATAATGCAAATGATACAGAATCAAATATTATGTCCAAATCTTCTTCCAACAGCAACGGTAACAACAATAATTATGCACAACACTCCAATAGTCAGTACTACACAGCCTTACAATCCCTCGAACTATATTCCTTACCGCGAATGCATGACGGGGTACGAATCACACGTATCCTATTGACATTGCACGAGCTTCAGGATTCGTTTTTGGATGAGTTGCTCCATAATCATTGCGAGGAAGACGACGACTCGGGAAATAATAATTCAAATGATTCAACAATATCAAAATCCAAGCGGACAGCATCGCGTAGAATACAAATCATTACTGCGCTCTTTCATCATTGGACGAATCTACCCCAGTTAGAACAGGGTATACATCAATTGATACGAAAGTATTCGTCTCTATTGCCGAATAATGCCGTGGACTATTGGGAATATACTACTGTTACTGCTAATACTATTATGCAATCACAAACCGGTACATCTATCGGTGACGGTGGTAACACCGGGGGAGAATGGAAGAAGTCGAAATCATCGACCGAAACATCATCCTTTTTAGGATCAAGGGCATTACGTATCGATTCGTTTCGATCACGTCTCGAGAGGGAATTGCATTCTCATATTCATGGACATGACAATTCCATCAACATCGATACGAAATTGTCACAATATCAAAATGGTGGTGGTGGGGGATTGACCCGTTTGCTCTGTTTGGTGTATAAGGCTTCGAATGGAATACTACGGGGTAAGCTTAGGAAATTGATGGGACAACGATTACGAATGTATGCCTTGGGCAGTAGTGTATCATACAAAAGTTTGGGATATAGCGACGGCATTATGCCTCAGGTATGGTGGGGTTTAGGTCCGTCATTTGCCGTGTTTTGTCCATTGGTAACTTCCGCTGCCATTGGATCTACTGATGCTACCGATAAGAAGTCAGTGGGTACTAGTACTACTGCTGCTGCTTATTCGGGTCCCATTTCCTTGACACAACTCGATGGAGGAGGTGGAGGGGTGATGATGCCATCTCATTCACTTGGAGTGGAAAATACATCGGCATGTGGCATTGCGGGGCTTTTGCAGGTGTTACTCGTCATTATACGAGGCTTTAATACAACAGCTACTGGAAGTAATACCCTCTCGTCTACAACGTTAGAAGAGCATACCAAAACAACACGCAAATCGAATATATTGCAACCGTCTCATGAGAATCTTCTCTTTGAAGTGTTGATTCCACTTCATCGACCCTCGGGTATGGTGCTATGGCGAGATCAAACACCTCTGATTGGACTATATCACGAACCATTAGTCAAGTGTATAGGAGCCTTGCTTCACTTGGATTCTACGCTTGTGGGGTCTGTGGTAGATGCATTACTCCATCCTGATATTTGGCCGACCGAGGGAGGATCCAAAGCGAGTAATGGTGCTGCTGGTGCTTTGCGTGGCTCAGCGGCAAATACTCCCAAGGTCGTCCTGTTGATTCATGAGGTTGATACACTTATTAGTGCAATACAACCCAATAACACGGATGGTGAAATCGAACGGTGCTTGGCTTCATTCGATTCATATGTTCTGCCGCTTGCAATAAAGTTATGCTCGTGTATATCATCTGACAACTCGAGAACATCTGAGCGAGCATTGCAGTTGTTCAAGAATAGTGTGTTCAAACGGCTTGTTGAGCATAAACTGAATGAGGTTGGACCTCATTTTCTAAGGGCTCTTTGTCGTGTATCGGGTGGGACATCATCTTGGGAAATACCGTGGAATCCTACAGTACGGAAGATGACATTACTCGTGTTGAGAGAATTAGAAGCATTATACAATAAGAGAGGCGATGATGCATTTGAGAATGCTTGCGATGAATCTCTGAACGAGCACCTGAACAGTCAGCCAGCCTCTTTGACTGCTGCTAAACAATACAATGCCGATAAGCCTGCAGCATCCAAACGAGCACTTATTGGCTCCCGTCCAAATGATGTCGAAAGTTGCACTACTGGTAATCTGACATCTTTGCGATCTGCAATGGGTTCTTGGAGGCCACCCTCCCAAAAGGGAAAAATACCAAAGTCATCTTCTCAGCCTGGTACACAGCCGCCATCAACTATAACAGGTGTAGCTACGTGGAGTGTTGGAGCCATCAAAAACCGAGACACCAGATTGCCAAATCGGGGTTCCAGTCAGCCACCACTGACAATCACAGGAGTGGCGCCATGGGCAATTACTCAGCCTTCAACTGCATCTTCAAACTCGCGTGTCACCAAAAGACAAATTCCAAATAAAACATTGGGTCGTGCCTTTCCATCAGTCAATGACGAAACTACTATTGTGGAAGAAGATGAGGATTCTACTGATGATCATGGTATCCTTTGTGACAATTCGCCAGTTGTTTTGCCAGCCTTAAAGAAAGTACATGCCTACATGGAAAAGCTGAAATCACCCGAAGACGACAAGAGTCACGATGGTGTTAATAGTTGGACAAAAGCTCAAATGCAGGAATCCCCAGTTCTCCTTCCAGGTCTTAAGTTCCACGATTTAGTTTTTGGGCAGGATTTGGGTACGGGTGCATTCTCTACGGTCAGGTATGCAAGGCATATCGTTAAAGATTGGACACGATCAAAGTGGCCAGAGTATGCTGTCAAGATTGTTAGCACACGAAAGATTGAAGAACTAGGGTATTCTGAATCCATCAATAGGGAAATTGCAATCTTGAGAGTGATGTCGCACCCTGGAATATCTAGATTAATTTCTTCGTTCCGATTTCGCGATGGGGCCTATCTAGTGCTAGAATATGCAAGTGGTGGTGATCTTCATACATTGTTGCGTAAAAACGGATCATTGGATCACGAATCAACTAAGTTTGTGATAGGTTCTGTAGCAGCAGCTCTTTCGAGTGTTCATGAGCGTGGATTTGTATACGCTGACTGCAAACCTGAGGTAAGTTAGAAATAGCCGATGCAGCACAACAGTGAGAATATTTGTTCACATACTTAATCAATATTGCGAACTATCCTCTCCATTTTCCAAGAATATTCTCATCATGGAGAGTGGATATATCAAGATCACTGACTTTGGCGGCTGCCGGCCTGCGACCGAAGAAGCTAAGACACTCGTGAAAGAAAGCAGTAAGAATTTGATTCAGCAGCTTAGAGATGGAGATTGGAAAGCAACCTCTAAACAATCTAGCAAAATATTAGACAGTCATGGTTCTTCTGTTACCAGCGAAAATGATGAAGAAGACCTTAGAATAGAGGGGACGACTGCTTATCTTCCACCAGAGGTTGTGATGGGGGGCATTCCATCTTTTGCCGCTGATATTTGGGCTCTTGGTTGTGTCATGTTCCAATGCCTTACTGGACGGCCACCTATTCTGGAGGACAATGATGAGCTGACTGCCCAAAGAATAGTTTCGTTTCATCTCACTTCCCATCCTAATGACTTCTTTGGAGAGGAAGAGAGTAGCTCTACATTCAATCACGATGAAAAGTCTCTCATTCAGAGCATGCTGAACCGTGATAGCAATAGCAGGCCAAGCATTTCTAATATTGCAAGTTGCAAGTAATGCATACTTCGAAGGTATGGACATCTTCCGTTTGCACACCAAACCAGCTCATCCATTAGATACTGGATCAGTGGCACCTGTATCAGATGCAAAGTGGTCGCGTCGGCAATTTAGCTCAATTTGGGCTCCCCAACCACAAGTGTACAACATAAACGTATCTACAACAAATGCAACAACAGTGAATGGTGCGGCAAATGAGCCTATCACCGAAGGAGACGAAGTGAGTGTTCTGTTCTTCTCAACTCAGAGGACTCCATTACCTGCAAGAATCAGAGAGGTTGATGCTTAATTCAAATTGGTAATGCACTTAACATCCACAA
>JALLPH010001199.1:0-11567 GCA_036939855.1 Cyclotella choctawhatcheeana
GGCTGGCCGAACCGGAATTTTTCCCGAAACGGAATTTTTCCTACGACTGGTACAGTTAGTAGACGCATTTCCCATTCATGCATCGAGACCAATCAAAACTAAAACACAAAACACAGAGGTGAAGTTATCAATTGCCTCTAGGTAGATACAGATACCATATCTACTACTGTCTCATAATATCTGCTCATAGCTCAAGCGTCAGATTACTGTGTAGGTACTTTTAGCCATCATTGCACTTGTTCAAGTTCCACATTCTATATTCTAGAGATTTTAGATTCCCTCATACTCCGTCGTCTTTTATTCCGGTTGCTGTCGCCAAGAAGAGGGCACCGTAAGTAGTATCTAGATGGAGAGTTGCCACTGGTTGGGGTTGCTTGTTATGTCAAATGGTTGGAGGCATCCTTTTCTATTGTGGTGGCCCGCAATACAAACCCATATCATATTCAAGATGAAATCTACTATCGTCTCAGTCCTTATGCTCTGTTCGATTGTCTCGGCACAGGTAGTAACTTCTAATGAATTCGGACGACTACGAGGCAATGATAGAATCAGGTGGTACCGATCACTAGGCAAGACCCAGGATAAAGTCGATAATCAGCATAGCAGCACGTCGTCGATGCCTGTGCCTTTATCAAGGCCATTGGTAGCCTCGACAGTGTCCAGTGTCGCTGCCCAGGTAAGCCATTGAATTCATTCAATGTATGGTAATGTCGTATGGATATCCCGTATCCTCCATTCATGCGGTAGTTAGTATGCTCAAGCAAGGTGGTCTCTATGTGGTGAAGTTTGATTAATAGGTAAATTCCTTTAGTAGGACATCAGACATCATTATCATTCTGATAAGTATTACTCTCTCGCTCAACTATAAAGATTTTTTACTTTAGATGTGGCATATTGATAATTTACTAATTTACATGCACTTTAACTAAAAAGCTTATTGAAGATCACTAACTGATCCCTCCTCCTTCTCCCAAGAAGACAATAATTCAATTCGGAATACGGCCAGCTTGATACCCATATGTACCAATATCTTACATTGTTCTACATTCAGTTCATTACCTTCTTTGCAAACTTCCCATTCTTCTCTGCCTCCGATAAAGGCAACTCGTCCATTCTTAACCTCCACAGGTAGACCGAGTTTACGGAACTGTTCTACCATGCTGACAGGATGGGTCTCAATCTGCTCCTTGGAGAGGATAACAGTCCTAGGAGATACTTGTCCTGCTCTTGCAAAGTCTTCTATGGCCAGATTAGCAAAGTAATCCTCAACACGTTTGGGTGATTGGCTTGTGCAGAGCACACCTACACTTCCAGTCAAATTTTTTGATATTTGATGTAGATTTTCTGAATATTCATCTTCGGATGTACGACCTAAAGCAATTTGGAGTAACTTATTCTTGCCCAAGAATAGTCTGCCCTCACCCCCACCACTTTCGCCGTCATCCATGGCGTTAGAATTTCCACGAAAGTGCAGTCGTACGTCTTTAAAGTGATTAGAACGCATGTTTTCGTAGGAGAATAGATAGAGGCGATCATTTTGGTCAATAGCCTCACGGACTGTATCGATGTAATTTGATTTGTGTTCACGTGTCTTTTTGGCCGTGTTGGTAAGTGCCACTTCATGGAGTTTGACATGTTGCATTGTGAAAATAACAGAAAGAAATGATGTGTCAGATATATCCATCAATCGAAGACACACGTCAGACCTGTCAAAAAACAACAATTCGTCATCAAGATTATCATGTAGATTCTACGGTTATCTCCCAACATGCAATCGCACCAGGGCGCTAAAAGCATACTAAAAAGCACACAACATCCAGGAGTGGGAATGTAGAAACCAAAAAGACTACCACAACCCGAAAATAATCAGGGGGCTGTCCTTATTTCAATATCGAGCTTTTCGCCACCGCTTTTACTTCATGGGAGACTTTCACTAAGACGCGAGAGTATTAAGCGCGGGTTGAATTCGGCTAGTGGAACTGCTAAGTACATCGTGCTTGTTTACTGTGGAGGCACGGCGCAGTTCCGAGCTCATTTATAAGATCCGCCTTCAACCGAGCTATCCATCCATCGATCAACTCACCTCTTTGAGCACGCTTTGACTTGGGCATTCTTCAAGATGATGATGAATTATGTAATAGCGACAAATAGCGACGTGAAATGAATGAAGTACCAATAATATGAATGAGATGTATCTGTCTGCTGATGTGCAGCGTTAGCGTTTTGATTTTGTTCGATGATTTTTTTTATGATTGGCTCTCGGAGCTCGGAGCATCGAGCTGCATTTTGGCGGGTGTTGGGTACCACCCTTCTGTAATTAAAGTACTGTTTTCCTTAAAGGTAGATACGTAGATCGGCTCTATCTGATGAACTACATATTTGGGTGGACTTATCTCCATCAACACCTTTTCCCAAATCTAATGAGGATTGGATTCGTGGATCTCTACTATTATCAAGCATGAAGACATCCTTCAAATAATAAAAGAAATAGTGATGAATGCTAGATAGTGGTTTTAGTCAGCACATCATTATCTTCTACATCTGATCTAGAACAGGCTGTTTTGATAATTCACTCTTTGTTGGCGGGAGCCGCGTCCCATCACCCCTTTGAAATAAGATTCATAAAAATCACAAGAGTTGCATTTTGCAAACTCAAAACAGCTTGAAACGTGATGTAACAATTTACAGTTTTGGGTTTGGGGCTATGTTCAGGAGCTGAAATCCATTATAATTCCTCTATAGGATAATACTGATCCAAAATTAAACCGTTCTTTATTTACAGTAGCAGGAGCTGAGATCAGGTCCAATGGAAATGCAAGCCTAGTATTACCTTTCCATCTCGATTTCATGCTTGTGTAAGCTCAAGTTGCAGCTCTATCTCAATTCCTGTAACCAAGTACCAAGTTGGTTGTCGGTAAGCTGCAAGGCTGGACCCAGCATGCTAAACCTAGAGCGCACCTTTAGTGTTACGATGATGGGTTCAGCTAGTTTATAGGTGAGCTTATTGCTTATCTAAACTATTGTTGTTCGCTCTTTGTGGTTTTGTCCATTGTTGCTCCAAAGGAATCTATTGGATACTGTACTATCCTAGTCGTGTATCTAGCACAGCACCCCCTGCGCCCCACTGACTGTCAGGATCCCTTCTGGGAGCACTATCTATTTAGGATGGGGCAGAGCAATCGGAGGAGTGTGAAAAAGTGCATCAGCAGGAAAACGAACTAGCGACAACAGCAGCAAGTAGGAGGGCAAAAATTACCGACAAATTCGAGGAATTCTAATGTATTTTAACTCTAATTAACAGCTTTCCAGCTATTAAGTTCCAGGGGCACTTTTCGCCCACCAGATTATCTTTAATTGCGTAAGATATCATGTAATTTACGCGTAGAAAAAATAAAACTTGTCGAACTATTTAATTGAAACCATTGATAGAGCGAACGCGATGGTTTCACAGTGATGCAACAATCAACCACGGTAAACTAATTGATAATGTATTAGTTTAGAACGCGATTGTTAAATGGTGTAATTATAGTGATTTTTATTCATTACGTTTCAAAATAATCCACACAAATAGCACAGGACAAAAAAATAACAATATCATCCACTTCGGTTGATTGTTATGTTCTATTCTTGTGATGCCCCCCTCCTCCCCGGCCCGCCACATTCGTTTGATATTGTTGTTCTATGTGCATTCGGTTGGTTGTTGTATGTTTAATTGGTCGTGGGTGGCCACGATAATGTCCAACAATTAATGTATTTTTTCCAATTCTCTATCTCTATTCCGGCTGATTGTTGCATTTGTTTCACTGTTTTGGACCCCCGCACACCCCCGTCTGCATTCCAATTGATTGTTGTGTCCTCGAGTGTGTTTTTGTGCTTGTCCTGGCCCCTATCCATCCGTGTGGAGGCAATATGTCCCCTGGAGCTATCGCTGGCTCACTTGTGGGCAGCCTCAGTGGAGATCATTGTGACCGCTGTGGCAACTGAATCGACGACACCGACATCGCTGCCGGTAATAAGGCATTCGCGAGGTTGTTAGTTGGGTTTGGAGTGGTTGGGGCTGCTATCTGGAGGCTTCCGGCCATGGTTGGGGTGGTAGATGTGTCATTCGTTGGGCTAAAAATGGCGAGAAAAGAGCGTTGAGCTGAAAAAAAATCAACCTCCGCACCAATGGTGTTCAGAACCACCACGGGAGAATTAAGATCGTGCTCCTGTAAAGTCAAAAAACAGTAACAAACAGCCAAATCACCTTGAAACCATCTATAATGTGTCACAGCATAGTAGTCCACACTGGTTGATGCAATTTTAGTGCTTGTTTTCTTGAAAAAAGCAAAGACAATCAACAAAAACAGCGCATCCCATCACCTCTAGAGATGGTTGACTTTTCAGTATTCATGACAAGAGAATGCCAATCATTGAAAATCAGTTAATTGAATGAATGATTAATAATAAGCAGACGACTGAATATGAATGATTGGTATCCAGCTAATTATCCAGATTGTGATTGTCCACTATTATTATTATCATCAATTGCCATTCACAATTGACTGAATCTCTCAACCTAAAGAAAGTATTGTTTAAGTGACTCTCTGTTCCAATGACATATGCTATTACAACAACATCACTGCTACAGTGTGAGCTCTCATATCTCAATGAGTGTGTTAGGTGTTAGTTGTTCACGGTGTCCCATAATCTAAGATATTGAATGTGAGCGTTTTTGCTGCCTGAACAAATTGAATACATTCCAATAGGCCAATGTTTTGTTGTTGTATGAAGTATAATCTTAATTATTTGGATAAAAAACCCATCAATTTTTACGCAATTGAAATTCTTTGATTTCAAAACCATATTCAAAACTAGGTAATATGCTACATCACTCAGAGGATCTATCACAACTACAAAAATAGAACATCAAGCGAGACCACGACTGGGTTGAAAATTAGCCCTGGACATTATGCAATATGTACAAACGATCATCGACGAGGATGTCCACCAGCAGAACTTGTACCTAATGACTCATCATCCTTCGCTGAGTTTGGACGGTTTGCCAAGTAAGCTGGAGGTGGCATTGTGAGTTGCTGCATTTGCTGCTGTTGAAGTGCCAACGGTGGAAATGCATAGTGCATACTTTCCTGCTGACCTCCGACAAGAGTGTGCGAGGAAGGAAGGGACTGGGACAGACCTCCTAACGTGTGAAAAATTGAGCTCTGCAGGAAGTTTGCCTGCTGCTGCTGGCTTGAAGCAAAGTTTTGGAGTTGTTGCTGGCTAGCTAAAGTTCTTTGCTGATGTTGAAGTGAAGATGCTCGTGCATTCTGGTCATTGTGAAAAATAAAGTCACGGCAAAGTAATAGTGCAATATCTTGTTTTGATCTACCAGCAGCCAAATATGATTCAAACAAAACCATAATGGTGTCAACAAGCTGCTGCTCTTCAGGAGTTCGATGTGGACGGAGTAGAACTAGACGGAGAGACATGAGATCATTAAGTTGTTGCCCCAACGGTGAATTAGAATCTGATGGCATATTCTCCCCCAAAAGAGATATGAGGTTCTTAATTCCATCCGGGGCAGTAGTAGCAGCTTGGGAAGGCAACATATGGTGACTGCTAGTGTGAGCGACGGATGCTTGTCTCAAAGATGCGATCTGGTTGTTGCCAGGGCGGACAAGTGGATTTTTGCTCCCTTGCTCCTCTTTTGTGCTGTTGACATCAATGACTAGCTTCCAACGCGGAGATGGATTAAACAATCTCATATCTTTCACTATCTGCTTCACAAGCTCTTCATTCTTGTCACGATTGTGCTTTGAATATAAGACCAAAACTATCCTACCCACATTGGGACTTTCGATTGGCAATCCCAATGCAGTCTTAATACCAAACTGTACAGCACCACCTCTCCTCTCAAACAAGTGAGATGGTGCATTAGAAACAAACTGTTCCCATGCTGCAATTCCCGACTGGAAAACTCGACCAGGAAGTCCACAACCTGAACTGAAAGAAAATTTCTCAGAGTAATCTCCAAAGAGCGAAAAATTGAAGGTTTCTTCTGAGGTAAGAGGTGTGACTTTAACACTGTCCTTTTTGTCAGCGTCAATGGGTTGGGAATTTAAGCCATCTAGTCTGGATTCTTCAACAACCTGAGACATGGTTGCACTTCCCCCAAAACACAACCGGCAAGTTTGGCCATCACCAGGCAGACTTGTCGGATTAGATCCAGAACCCAATGTTCCCGTTTGCATCTGTTCTGAATCTGGAGATACGAATGACGGCACCCATACATCGACATGCTCGAATGGGATTGAATTCTTTTCGATATAGGAAGTGATGCCAGCCAAGAAAGGTGCAGCACACTTAAAATTGGGATCACATTGTGATCGAATTGCTGATTTTTTCGTGGTTTGGGCCGCATTCAAACCAGAGGATGCAGCATCAAAATTCTTTACACTCGTCCCCGCCTCATCAACTATTGACATCAAAAATCTACCAAAATCGCTATCCTTCCCATCTAATCCATCCATCGGGTCTTCGGACTCGACAGTTTTATCAATGAACACACCTGGGCTCTTTTCACCGACATCTTTCTCCATAGCCTTACCCATCATCCATCTCCGTTTTATCGTTCTCGAACGATTTTTCTCCAAGGCTACACGTTGATCACATTGCTCCACGCTCCGAATCCAAGCAGATCCCTCAAATGCAATTCGCAGGTAGGAACATCGTTCGGCCAAATGCTCCCTCCATTCACGTTCCATGTGGAACTGAATCTCGGATCGTTCAATGGGGTCAGTGATGACATGGATGAAGGAATATTCGAGTCGTGAAAATTCCCGAGCGGCCATATTTTCAAAGATGAATCCCCGTTTAATGTGAAAGTACTTCGTGGAGAGTTTGGCGTGTTTCATCTTCTTTGTGAGACGGCTTTGTTTGGATTTGAGTATGTTGGATAAAAAGTCATTGAGTTTGAGTCCGTTGGAGAGGGGCAATGACCCTTCGAGGAAATGAGCAATGAGAGAATCACGAAATGCCAACTCCTCATCCGTCCAGCGACCTGTCCGTGGAATGGTGGGATCATAACATTGGCTTGAGCTTTGACTGTAAGATGAGGCAGGGGGGACAGATGAGAGTAGAGCATTTGGAATGCTGCTGTTAGTGGGTTTGACCTCATCCCGATCGGCATTCGACCTCTTTCGGTTGTCTAATTCCATTCCGAAGCCACCAGTAGCATCGAATATCCTCCCTTGATTTATTTTCTGGGCTCTATCCATATCATCAAATGAGAGAGGCAAAATTTCCAATCCATTGGCATGTGAGTTGCAGTTTGGACAGGTGTGTACTTTAATACTAGGACTGTCTTGTGGAGAATGAAAATCATGAGTAGTGTGCGGCTGAGAGTTGACAATCTCGAGTAAATCAATGCATCGGGCGTGATAGGTACATCCTTTTTGACAAGAAACGATCCTTACGTCAGATCCGGGGTATTGGCAGCGGACGCAAACGAATTCGTCCTGTGCTGAGGTAGAAAGGGGTGTCTAATTATTTGTTATTGTTGGCAAATAATAGGTGTGGGGGGAAATGAAGATGAGACATGATGAATCATAAATACAAGAAGTTGAATTCAAACATATGAAAAAGACGCATAACATTTCTAACTTTCACTTACACCGATCTTCATTGTATCACTCGCTGCCAAAGCAGCAGCCACAGCTGCGTTATTTGCATTCGCGGCATTCGCCCGAGCAGCAACCTCACCGTCCATAGCCGCCGCAGCCGCCGTAGTAGCGGACATAAGAGCGGCGAATGGATCATTTGGGTTCATCTGCGATTGCCACATCCGGAGCTGTTGCTGCTGCTGTTGATGTTGCTGTAAATCTGACATGGATGTACGTTGCTGC
This sequence comes from Cyclotella choctawhatcheeana, assembly GCA_036939855.1. Taxonomy (NCBI): domain Eukaryota; phylum Bacillariophyta; class Thalassiosirophyceae; order Thalassiosirales; family Thalassiosiraceae; genus Cyclotella; species Cyclotella choctawhatcheeana. The sequence continues at coordinate 7,887 of JALLPH010001199.1, forward strand.
GGCGGCAACGGGGGCAACGAAGCTGGCGGTAGCATTGGCAATGACGTGGGGTGATGATGCGGATAATCACGTGCGTAATGATTCCCCTGCTGAAACAACTGCGGCTGGACCAACTGCTGCTGCTGCTGAGACTGAGAGGATGGATGTGGAGCATGAGCATCAGGAGCACTGCTACCGTTGCCTACAGAACCGGAGCTCCCCCCGCCGCCGTCGAATATCGAAGCTATGGCAGCGTCAGTCTCAGCATCGGCAAGGGGATCACTGCCAGTGGATCGGAGGAAATCACGAATCTCGTCCGAGTCGTCCTCGTCCTCGTTTTGTGAGATGTTAGGCGAATGGCTGCTACTGCCGGTACCACTCATGGTGATAGTGCGTTGGTACTTCTCGGGAGAGTGGCAATAGCAATCAACCATTTATGAAAGTTCACGGGACAAGAAGGACATGACACTGGGACCATTAATTGGGGAATGGCCTATTGTTCATTGCCAACATGCCGTGTTGAACAAGAGAAGAAGAAATGCAAATGATGATTTTAGCTATGATTAGCATGATTAGCTTGCTGTACCAGAAGATCCAGTTGTTTGTTGTTCTGTTTGTTGATTCTCCATCCAACTCTACTTTTCCTTCTAGAGTCGTCACTTCCATAAAATAAGCCAGAAATGAAGCTGTGTAACTTCACTTCCGGCATTGGTCTGAGACATTTTTAAAAGATACCCTTCTGCCTTAAGAATTGGCAGAGGACAGACTCAACATGTGACTAATAAATCATAAGGTCTGCACTAAGGTCACAGTCACAAAAAATGACTCATACTGTCTGATGTGATGTCAACATTTTCATTGAATTGAATTGAATTGAATTGAATTGAATTGAGAATTGAAAGTGATCAAGATGATCAACATTTTCATTGAATTGAATTGAAAGTGATCAACAAGGCACCATGTTGTACCAAAAGCAATTAGCAATTGAAAAGGGCACTGCTTCTAAGTGTGGCTTTTAGAAGGTCCACCAAACAAAACAGTTCTAGGGTAAGGACATGCAGAGTTATATCCCATCGATAGAGGTGTGACAGCAACAGCAAATACTTCAGATTTGTAAAATAATTAATTAGCACTGTGACTGTGTTTAGTATTAGTATGATAATATGGTAATGCCAGAAGGTGGGGTGATCATCAGTAAACATTAATATGGCTTTGTTAATGACATTGATGGTTTTATTGTGACCTTCAATTCTTATGATGCCAAAAAATTTGTAAATTATTTTCGGAATAAACTGAGTCAATCTAATGTTGTTCCCTACTCCCTACCCCAGAAGGCAAAATAGGCACCCTGTACTACTAGCATGGCTCTAGTTTTGAGCTGTAGTCTATTCTTAATTCAGATTCAGACACCAGGCATAGAAAAGAGTAAGGTGCGACAAGTAAATGTATTCGTGAAAGTAAACTCTTCTTCTAAAAGTATTACCATTGGGAAATAATTACCGTAGTTCACACATCAATCCGAATCCGCTCAGAAATTAAGCCGGCTCTGGCCCTCAATCGTGATTTACTCCCACATTAAGCCCTGCTTTGGCAACAAAGTACTAATATATAAAAGAGAAGTTTAAACTTTGGCAACTCTGGTGACTTTCACCTTTCACTATAACCAATAATGAATATGAACCACTATACTTGGTGTTATTTAGGCAAGAAAAAAGTTTTACACACAAAGGAAACAGCATCAGGTGTTCGATAGTGGTTGTATAATACAGTGATTGTTTTGAAGTAGGGTAATCGAGTAACCAATCCTACCCATTACCTCCAGAAGGAAAAAAGGACAAATCAAACAGAACTACTGCGCCATTGACTGTTGAAGAGGCTGATTTATAAATGGAAAGTCAGAGTCCAATAATATCAATGATAAATAGAATAAGGCATGATTATTTGCTGTGTGAAATCATCGCATTCGCCCCGAAACTGTTCAAGCTGCTTATTACTTGAGAACAACAATGACTTTTGTTTGTCAATTTTGTGTCTACTAGCAGAGTGAATGCAAAACTCTTATTGTCGGGTGAGAACACACATTGCTCTATCTATTATTTGTGTCTGCAAAAGTTAGCAATACATTCACTTTAGACCTTCTTGCCAAAAAGATTTACCTTATTTACATTTGCTTTACTCTGGCGTGACTTGCTTTGCATGTTATTTTAGTTATGATCGTTATATTGCTAGATAATATATCGCATGCATGAATCAAATATCATGAATGATATGAGGTTTGTAAATATATCTCCAAAACCGCAACAACAACAACAACAACTAATACTTTCTCTCATTTCCTCTATTCAAAACCATCAAATAATCGTCCAAAATATTCATCACCTCTCCTCCATGTGGTAACACCGCCAATTCTTTTCGTAGCCAAGGTTTCATCACTAAAGTGAGTCGGCTGTATACTCGGTTCTCCCTCCAACCAAATGCAGCGAAATGATCAGCTAATTCTTTATCTGACAAATGATTCAGATCATGATTTTTGGATCTATAAATATTCAAATCTAAGGATGGAGACAATCTATTGGTGGTCGTATCCTCTCCGTTTTGTTTTTGTTCCAACCACGGATCATTCGTCTCGAAGAATTTTTTCAGCTTGATTGCCGGGTATCCACTTTTTAGTAAACGTTGTTGTACTCCATCCGCATCGGGATGTCCACCATCATATTCATACATTGCCTGTACATTAGATGCCCATGATAGATTCACTTCCAACGTTTGAATCAATTCCTGCACATTCTTGGAATGAGAGTTTCGATTGTAAAAGCGCCTGTAGTTGATAACCTCACATGCCGTCAATACACGCAGATAGGACTGAAAATGACGAGTGACATCTCCTCTCGGGCCCGTCCATCCTAGTCCACATACGCCAGTGCACTCCCACAGTTCGGGTATTGGTCTTAGTAGCAAGAATGAATCGTTGATGAGCATGACCTCTGAATTTTGCGTGTATTCTAAGACTGACTTCCATTTGGATACGTCTACATTGATGGCATCGTTCGGGACCAATTTGACTTCATCGACTATATCTTGATGCTGTAACTTCCACTGGTATATTGAATCTAGTGTTGAATCGTCTCCGTCGTGCGAAAAAATCACTATTGATTTGAGTGGTGGTCTAGAATAATATTTGGTTGCTTTATTGTCTTCTTGGTGCAAAAGTTTCAAATTGTGTGTAATGATTCGTAGGCGTAATTCCCCGTCGGAGGAACGTAAATGTGATGCTGTTAGGATTAGACGCTGTGAAGGCCGTAGACTGTAACAATATGAGGATGGTTGCATTAGCAGGAGTAAGAGCAGTGATGCGGCGACGGCTGCAAGCGCTAGGCCGGCTTGGGCTGCTCGTGTGCGAGCGAGACGAAGGCGCCATGGCTTTTGAACACTTGAACTTTTGTGGGATCTATGGGGCGAGCTGTCGGTGAGATGGATGACATCAACTGATTGTTGTCGAGTTGCTTCGGGTGCAGTAGGAGGGCGAAGGCGCTTCATTGTGTGATGTTGAGTGATTGTCGCCTTGTCTAAATAATAGCGTCTGCAGGATGTATGGTATAGTAGAGTAGAAGATGAAAGATAGGACTTTCTAAAGTACACTGTGTTCTTATAAGGTACGTAGATGTAGGATGCCACGAAGACCGACCAATTTAAATTGCTCCT
>JALLPH010001200.1:0-11568 GCA_036939855.1 Cyclotella choctawhatcheeana
CTAGTTATTTTGTTAGGTGCAAAATAGAGGGTCAAGTTCAAAAGAGTGAAAGGTAAGGAGCATTGCAAGGGTGCTTGTGCCTAATGACAGTGACAGTAACCTTATACTATTAATTGTACTTCTTTTGAAATGCCACTACCACACATGAAGTCTTATGATTCTTTCCTCTGGAAATTACCTGCACTATTTTGCTTGAGCTTGAAGTGGCCGTTACTGTTGTATTTCATCTGGGTTGTGTCTCCGGGCCTCTCACTTTGAGTTTCCCAACTGTCTTTGGTAGACTTTGAGTAATGCCAAGACTGCAATAGATACTATCTCATCGAACATCATCATTAGATGCCCAAACCAAAAACTCCTCTAATTGATCTGTTGTCAATTATTAAGGTACTCGTCTCAGAGAAAGTAGGTGAGTATCAATGAAAATTTTACTAGAGGTAATGACAATAAGAGCTGTGTTGGGTACCTTTCGGTCTGTAAATAATTTAGATTCTACACTCAACGCTTCTTCTCGAAAATGGAACGACAAAAATGGCAAGGATGTAACGCTCTGAGTTTTCTTACCACGGTGCAGGTGTCGACCGTGCTACGATCCTACCACAGCGCAACCGCTTGCTATGTAGTCCACCATGCATTACAATCTTGCTGCAGTCGCAAAGCAAAGCGTGAGGTGAAGCATAAGCTCTTTCAGGACAATCAGGTAAGGAGCTGATACAGATCGTTGTTTGTTTACGGCCTTCGAAAGCCGTCCGGTCAAGAATCTGATTCTGATTCTCCTACGGGTGATTGCATTAGATAGCCTTGGCATTCTGCACTTGTTTGATGGGTACTTATCCGCTGTATTTCTGTCTAATAAGCTGCTTTCCCATACACTGACCGTTTACCATTCAACTCCCAATCAGGACCTGACATACTTTTCAATCCAAGTGAAAGTCTTTTTGAGGAGAAACTTTTTACATCATGGTCAACTCCAAAGAACTCCCGGAACTCTTTCTAGACAGCCTAACCGCCACTTCAAAACGATGGTCACCCCGTCACGCACACGAGCGTCGTGACCTATACAGCGCAGACAACTACCAGTCCTACCTCGTCGACTCTTCGGGGAATGAGTACGACCCCTACTCCCTGGCATGGCGATACCTCGGTCTATACATTGATTGCGACATATCAAATTCAACCAACTTTTACCAGTATTATAGCTATAACAATAGAAGGTTACCCGAAGAAAACAATAACAACGATGGAGAATGTGAACGAAAGTTACTATGGGCAGCCTATGTCGACCAGAGGTATCGGGGCAATACCATCGAAGAATATTCCTTCTATGATATCAAGAATGGGACCTATGATGAATCGACTTGCGAGGCGAGTGGGAATTCGCATCGTTGTGTGAGGATGGACTGTCATGAAAGTCATACGCATTTCAAGTTGGTGGGTGTTTTTAAGGAGTCGCAGGGGATGTATGATTGGACGGAACAGTTGTTTAAACACGAGGGTTATTGTATTTGGCAGGGTGATGAGGATGATCGTGAGTTTACATCATGAAGTCCAAGAAAAGTTTAATATGGCCCGTCGTTATCTCACCTTTGACCTTTGTACTTCTCACAAACGATTCAAGCGTACGAAACTATGGAGACGTGGATGGAAAAGTGGCCACAATCATGTAAACAACTCTCGATGCCAGACTACTATGGTAACACCATATATATTGACGTTCATCCACTGCCAGAAGGCAACATGACACTTGAAATCTACACTGACAATCAATGCACCATGCTTTCCGACGACATGAACCTTGAAGCCTATATCTATAACTTATACAACTACTACGGATATGGTAACAGAGGAAAACAGATAGCACAAGAGTATGCGGAGGCTATCGATACTTGGAATGAGAAGATGAGTGTGTTCAAGGTGTGTCAGCCCTGTCGTGCATACAACCTTTACTACAACCAGAACAACAAGAATAGTCATGATCATCGATTCCTAGAAAATGATGGAGATGGAGAGGAACAAGAACGATACAACTGTTATGACGATGCTGGCTATACCAATGTCAAGTAAGTTAAAGGGTTGTAATATGTTTCATTCGAGTGGTGTTGGTGTTAGTCTTTGTTGTGACTTACGGTATCTGATACTGCTCTGAACATTCCCTCTCCTTCTTTTTCCAGTCAATGTTACAAATTTGAGACCAAGACTCAGTTAGAACCTGCATATGATGCTGACTTGCAGTTGGCAGATGCACAGGGAACACTTTTGCAAATTACGGCAAATGGGAGAACATATGGCAAGGGTGGATATTCAACGCCGTTCATAGGCAACTGGAACCTTGATTTGTTGGGCAGCTGGAATCTTGGTTTGGACGTTGATTTAACTGCTGAACAAATGATGTATCTCAGTTTTGGGTCTATTGTTGTGGTGTGGATTGGAATGCTGTTTTTCTTTCATCGAAGACATGTGAAAAAGTGTAAAGAAATCCCCCGTGAGATGGGGGACAGTTTATACGAGACTGAATATGATAGTGACGATAGTTCAAGATACTCGAGAAGATCAGATTACTCAAGGAGCTCTGACAAATATTCTCCTCCTACAATTGAACTGGTGGATACCGTTGAATATGCTCCAAAGGCGGGTTGCTGTGCTTCTCAGCCTGAGGTCATTTACGATGAACATGTGAAGAGTTTTGCGAGTACTGTGGGAGATATCGAAGAAACCAACTGCAATTCTTCAATTGACATGAGCACTAACTACTACTCGCCTCCTACAATTGAACCAGTCGACACCATTGATTACTCGTCTAATGCAGGTTGCTGTGCTTCAAAGCCTGAAGTTATGTACGGTGCATATGTGAAAAGTTTTGAAAGCACTGTGGGAGATGTTGAAGATGGCAATTATGTTTCTTCCGTGGAGTGTACAAATACTGCTGAAGATGACAAGTCCAAGCAGATATCAGAGCCGGACCGTACCTTTGAGTCTGAGCAGACTAGCAAAAATTCTATCATTATTCATTCCAGATTCAATCCAACGTCCGAATCTGATGCAAATACATTTGAAACCGAACAAGATTATGAATGTAGAATTGATCTTCACGCGGACTCGGCAGTTACTTTTGAGTCTAAGCATGATGGTATTGCCATCCAATCTAGATTTATTCCCACGCCATCTGAAATGGAAAGTATGGATAGTGTGCAGGATCCTAGCATCGATCAGTCGATATTTAATACAACGGTATCTGAATCAGAGACCGAACAAGATTCTCAGTGTGGCATAGTACTTCACTCGTATGAATCTAGCGCATCAATATCTGAAATAGATAATCTTCAAGGTCCTAACGCCATTCAATCCAGATCCAAATCTGAATCTGAGACTCAACAAGATTCTGAGCGCGGACTTGGAGCTTCATTTGACACTGAGCATGATGGTATCATCCAATCTAAATATAGTTCCGCGGTATCTGAAATGGAAAGCATGAATGATGAAGATAGATCTCATTACAAGACTCGCTCAAACTCAACTACTTACATCGGAAATATTAATAGCAATACTGATACAAGGTCATTTGATTCCGAGCAATCCAAACCCTATGAAGGGCCTCAACCAGATATTGTTGGCATGAATCAAAGTGATATGAGCAGCTTCGAAAGTATTAATGATCGAACAAGACGTCTTGAGCGATGGAAATTTCAGCAGCAAGAATTAGCTCATCAAGCTCCAGCCATCCAAGAGTTAAAGCAGCTGCAGCCCTCAACGCTAGAAAAAGTGCAAGAGGGGGATTCGTTAAGCGATGCGCTGCTGAGAGTCCAACAACGCATCATAAAGAATCAGCACGATGAACAAGAATCTAGTGAAAATCTCTCGAATGTTAATAGCAGCAGTAAGGGTAATGACTGTATGCTTGCAGACATTTGAATGTATCAATATTCGTGCTGAAGCCCTTCTGTATGAATAGACAAGAGCAATAATGTATATGAGCATCTCTGCAGCTCTATGTGAACTTGGGCTAAAATAAGATGATTTTTGTTATTGTTATTGTATGTAGTACTCTGAAATACCCAAGACTACTTAGGTGCCGAGGCTAACCAATGAAGTGTAGAAGCTAATAAGTGCACTAATAGTCCCTAGCAAGATTCTGGTTGAGTTGGTTGCGAACTTTGTCAGCAAAACAAACAAGTCTTTTCATTATGCGATTGAACTTTCACTTACTGAACTGTCGCGAGCTTGTTTACTATTGATTATACCATCCACATGAACTTTCCTCATTTGTCCCATTATTAACTAATCCATTACTTACATGTGTATTTCTGTTGTATCGATTGATAAGGAATCAATTACATAAAATTGTCCCTATATCTTGCTGCTCACAAAATATGCTGCATGTCATCAAGAGTCGCAGGTTTGGCAAACCTAATCTCAATCAATGAGTGATGCTTCGACTTATCATAAAATTAATATACAATCAAGCAACGATCATCTAGAATAACCGGAACCAAACATCAAGCAGCTTTGAGCAATAATCATCTCCAATCATGTCATATTTTCAAGACTTTCACCTGCCGACCATGTCCTACCTTGAAGACTTGTTTACCATTGAGGAGTCCAAATCAGAAGGCCCTGAACGAGCTCCGAACACATCAAGCATAGCGGCATACCTCGAAGATTTGTTTGAGGATTCTAACATTCTTCGAAGACACAAAACGTGTACTGTCTCGGAGGTGTTGTTCTTGCGTCACCTTGAGCTTGCAGCCGAAGGAGAGGGTGAGTATTTATATTTATTATTTATTCTATGAATTTCAATTCTGGAATTAACTTTGTATTACAATAATACTAGACGACGATTGGATCCCTCAAGCCCAGGCACTCATTCAGCATCTCATTGAGGAGCTTGAGGAGGAGAAGGAACGGTATGAGAAAGAAACGAAGGCTTTGAAGATGGAATTTAAGGTAAAAATGATGGAGATTGAAACCCGGAGTGTTGTGCATAGTTTGGAACAAACCATTTCGTTTCTAGAAACGACAGTTAAAGAGAGACAAGAGGAAGCTACCCGTCTCAGAAACAAAGTTATACCATCAAACGAGGAGAAATAGAACGAGTTTTGAGGAGTTAAGAATTACATAGTGTTTGATGGAATAGACTGCAGAGGAGTTATGTATTCCTGATTTCTCTGGTTTTGATGTCATGTTTTGATAAGAACATATAAGTTGTTGGTGAATTATCTTATCGTGATAAGCTCTATTATCTACATCAGACGAGTATTGTGTAGATTGAATTATGTTGAGATGTAACAGCAAAGGTTCAAGTTAATTCTTAGATCCTTCTGCAATCTATTATCTTTTGAATGAAATAAAAATGCATGATGGTGTGGAACTCCCCCCCCTTGATACCATTCTTCCTCTGTAAAAATGCATGTGATTCTTTGAGCATTCCAAACACTCATGTCATCTCGCACATCAGATCAAAATTTGAAAGGCTCAGACTTTCAATGCAATTACCCAAGTAACCAACAACTAATGTGGCATACCCATACTCATTGGAGGCATTGGAGGTACGGAACCGTGATTATTGTTCTTGTTACACAATCCCCTCTGTCTCTCCTTTTCTTCTTTTTGTAGAGCATACTTCTCCCTCTGTCTATCCCTGCAGCGAACACATTTTGTAGCGAGACCCTTATCACCGAAGGCGGCCCAAGGACGAAAGTTCTTTTGTATTTGAAAGAAGAATGGGTCGTTAGATGAAGATTTGTGCCATTGGATCAATGTGGTAATCAAAATAGTGCAAATATTCATCTCACCTTGCATCCTTTGCACCACTTGATCTCAAGACCAGTCTGAGTGACAATCCATACATTGACATCACACAGTGTACAGAGTCCTTTGTTCTGGGTAGGAATAATAGCAAATCCATTTCCAATATTTGAGAGATTCTTGTTATTCCCCAACGGAGCAAGACCCGTCTTATCCTTCTTCACCTTGGCTCCTTGAGAACATGGGCATGCCTGACCGCACATGACACAGCATCTCATACCATCAGGGACATTCGGAGACTGCTTCTGATTCATGTGCCCAGGGAAGTTGACCAAGTTATTAAATTCAGGAACTTGGACATCCTTAAACTTCTCAATGTCGCCTTGGAATTTGGCTGGGACAGGCGGCCTGAGTGGTATACATTTGCGTTTGGATGACGACATGATAGAACTATCCAAATGGCTATGTTGGTTATCCTGCCAATTCCTTGCTCGAGGAACATTGGTTAACGGAGAGAAATGATGGTAAGAAGGAGGAGGTAGATGATGAGTGGGTGGCATGTGATGATGAACGGGTGGGTGTCTTCCACGAAGATTACGAATACGGTCGTCGGGATTATAGTGCCCATGATGAGGAGGAGGTGGAGGATACATGCCATGGTACGGATGACTATCACGAGGCCTGTGGTGGTCTGCATATCGTCCATCATAGGGTGACATGCCATGATGAGGATGGTGTTGATGAGTTGGAATAGGACTGTGCATGATACCTTGAGGTGGTCCTCTGTGATGATGTTCTGCTCTCCAAGGCGAAGAACCATGGTGTTGATGAGGCCTCTGTGGATGACGTGATGCACTAGATACTTGAGTCGGATGTTTGTTTCGATGCGGCGTTGACATGCTAGGAGTGTCGGATGACCTGGGAGCATGAGCTGTTTCTTCTCTATTCTTACGATTGATTGGGATAGGACTTGTCGGTCCGCCATCTGCTTGATCAAAAGAGTCCATCGCCCTCATGGCGGGTGAAAGGAGTGAAAGAATACTCCGCACTCCTTCCTGCTTGCACTTTTCCTTACTTCTGTTCTTCTTCTTCTCGTGCTCCTCAAGGAAATCATCTTTCCAAAACGACTTGGGCGAAGCCAAAGGATTCTTGGTACCTCTGTTACTGCTCTTGGTACTATCCAAACCAAGCCTCGGTGTCAACTTATCAAACGAGGCGCTGGCCAACGGTGACCCATTAAAACTCCAAACATCATCTCCTCCCAAAATATGTGGCAAAGGTGTAAAGGCCTGCCCATGCAACTGTTTACTGATACTATCATCTAGAATGATATTCTCAACACTATTCAGCAAGAGAGGTGTGTCAGTCGCCATTAGATCCAACATCATGCCAGGACTATCATCATCTTGACTAGTGTTTAGTCGCATTACCGCCGGTGTGGTAGAGGGAGCATGGTCTAAACGAAAGACAGAGGAATCTCTCTTTTTTGAGGATGTGTTACGCTTCTTGGGGGTCTTGCCTTCATCTATACTTTCCTCTTTACGATTACTGCTTGTGCTGCCTTTGCTATAGAGCTTCTTGTCAACGTTTATGGGAGATGGACCGCAAAGCTCAGCAATTTCGGCAGAGTAGCTTTGTTGTAGGCTGCCTAAGGATGTGATGGAAAGATTCTGAAGAATCATTTTACCGTCAGATAGAGTGGAGGTGTTGCCCAGCTGAGGAAAGTCCTGTGACATGTCTGCTGTCAAGTCACGATGGATATTTTGGTTTCGAACTGTGTATCCTTTCTGGCGTTTTGGAGAGGATTCCTTTGATTGTTCTGGGAGCAGTTGATATGAAAGATATGCATTGGTAAGTAACCATTTTGGAAAAAAATAAACATATTAAGTCTGGAACTCTCTCTTACCAAAACTAGTAGTCATGCTCAACCCACCAATACTCAGAGTACTTGCCGTATCATCCGTATAACTCCTTCCAATATCTCGACTTTTCTCCTCTTCATCTCTGCCGCTTTCCTCTCGACTTCGTTTCTTCTCCTTATTCCTCATAACCCTAGTAGCCTCTCCCGTACTAGCCGAAGCATTCGACGCAGTCCGATGAATATTATTATTACGCCAGTTATTGTAATAGTTGTAATTGTAGTATTGAGAACGCCAATGTGGATGATGGGGGTAGGGGTTGGAGTTCGGATAAGGGTTGGCATGTTGTTGCGACCAGGAGGATTGGGCGGTGTTCGATGTCGATTCGGTTTTTGCAGAGGCTTCTTCGGATTTATCTTCGGTTGATTTGACGTTGTTGGGTGGTTTTTGTGAGGTTGGATTGTTTGGATGTTTCACCTGATTAGGATGACCGTGTTGCGACCCCTGATTGCTGTGTTGTGGCGCCCCTTGAGTAGCACCGCCGTGATTATATTGATGAGGTCCATACCACGGATATCTTGAATAATACGGATGATATCCCGGTTGTGGATGTTGAGCTTGGGATGGATGGGGTGCATTGGGATGAGGTGCATTGGGATGTGGCACACGTGCATGTGCATGGTTCCATTGTGGATTCCATTGTGGGTGAGGATATTGTGGATATCCGTTCTTTTTTGATGTACACATATGATAACGAAAGATAAGAGTTAATTGACAGTAGCCAGACAAGAAAACAAAATCTTTTACGAGTAAGCTTACATGATGATAGTGATATGGATGATACTGTGCTGGAGGTGCGGCTGCTGGAGCTGCTGTTGTTGTTCTGCTAGAAAGATGAGGAGAGAAATCGGTGAGTTTTCACTTTGTTGTTGACATGTATTTGCAAATTAAGGTCTAGAGAAACATTTTCAAAGCGTCATCATCTTTATCCATCTCTTCTCAAAGCGTCATCATCCTCACAGCAGTAGAAGTAGACGCAACACGAAACGAGCAATCTCAATTCAATCGAGGTTCAGCTCAATGGTGATTCACTCACTTCTTATCATCCTCTTGCTTGACTGTATTCTCCGGTACTCTACATTGAGGGAATAAGAAAGAGTAAAATCAGATTTCAACAAATTCGAATCCTAACAATAGCTATCAAGGAAATAACAACGCACCTATCTTCCTTATTTGCACCGTCTGCAGCATGTGCATCAAAACCACCCTTGGATGCACTTCCACTTGCCCGAGGTGTCTTATTCTCCAATCGTTCGCTTGTATCAAGACTAGCCGTGTTGACACTCGCGACTCCTCCCTCGGGATTATTTGCAGATGCAGCAGCCCCTCTGCTGGTATTCGCTCCGGCGTTGTCCTTGTCTTTACCGACAACGCTGTCTTCGTCGATCGTTTCATTGGTAACTACCATTATGAGATCTAATGATTCTGACTCTTCGGGAGCAGATGCCTTCGCTGGCGCTGCAGTCCCACTAGATGATGATGGAGCAGAATCATTATTTGCAGTAGATCCACTAGATGATGCTGGCGCACTGGCAACTGCCGTAGCCGGAGCAGACGATGGGGCGATCGCCTCGTGTTCTGATTTGACTTCCATATTTAAGCGAGGCAGCAATAAGCTTCTTCTTTTCGTAGACTAATACTGTGTGACTGACGTCTGCTTCAGCTCAAAATCTCTCTTATTCAGTGGTTGAGTTGGACTGAATCGAGTGCTACTTGTTCAAGATGGAGCTCCAAACAAACTCTTGATATCACTTGTGAACAAACTCGACTATCCACACATACACAGAGCGGACGATAGACGACCACGTAAAACTTTCAACAAGTGGTGACAACCATCGTGGTTGTTGTTTGCATTCCCATTGTCGTGGATCGGGTTGAATGGAACGGCTGCATGCCAATTCGATCACGTGAGTGGATGATGATGTTCAGCTAGGCTGTGTGTGGAACTCTCTGCTGAGAGATGTGGTGTGCAGGCAGTTGTGCGCATTCAAAAAAGGTATCCAATTTAAAATTAAGGTATCCACCAACGAAATCCAACCGTCTGATATGTACAAAGGAATCAGTATTAATGAACAGATTTGATTAATGCGGCACAGTTAGAGAAGATGTTAAGTATTTAATTAGAAATATGTGCCGTTTCTCTAGTATACATTGTACGTAGATTTTACGTCAATGAAAACATACTAATTCCTATTTTAATATGAATCGGTTGGCGAGAGTGCCTAGTTCTAGTTTCTGAGCTAGAGGCTGGAAAAATGCTAATTCTGAGTGTGCATGCGCGCGACCTAGTCGGCCGCACTAAATATGCTGATTCTCCTACCTACCTAAGTAACATACAATAACTACAATAACCACACCTATCTAAATAAACCCCCTCCCTCACCCACTTACCGTATTCCGCGGTGGATAAGAGTTCTCTCTGTTTAAGGCAAAAGCGTCATAAAAATAGCCCTGTTAAGAGACATTTGTCTATTTTGTTAATTTAGACCACTTCTGGACATCTAATGTATTCAGGATAGATTCCCCTTCTTATAAGCATTCTGGCTATATCCATAGCTCCTCATAACTCCGTCAGGTTGCTGAGATCCACTGCCTCACCGCTCCAAGTCAGCAGAAACACGCACAAGATCTGCCGTCCCTCTTCCGAATCATGTCCCTGCCTACTCTGAACATTCCGCCGGCCCAACTAGTGGTGCTTGTCGGCTTCCTCCATCATTCCAACGGCCGCTCATGCAGCGAGCATGCCATTTGCGGTGAACACCTTGTTATTGGGGCTCCAAATCTGGGCGTTGGGATGAGGTTGCGTCTTGTGCACTCTGGCGAGAAGGAGATTGCGGCTCACATCATACTGCCTGACAACAGCAACGGCTGTGGGGTTGCCTTTGCGCAGCGCCAGTATGCTGCGGGGAACGGTCCGGCTCGGTACGATGGGGCGGTGGTCACAATTGTTGACATGTACACCGCCCATCACCCAAATTCGGCCTGCCGCAAACTTGGACATCACAATTACGGCTATGCGCAAGCCCAGGTAGTTGAATTTGCAAACAATAATGACATGAATTGAATTAAACACAAGACTTATATAATAAAAATAAAACACAATTGATAACACAACATAATAATGTTATAATGCAATAATGTCTTAACTTAGAAAATGAAATGCTCTACATGAGCAATTAATATGAACCTCCTCATTAAAATATGTCCCATCCTCCACAATATGCAATAGAAACCATCCAAAATATGAAATAGACATCAAAACAAAACAAAACACATTACAATACCCACTCAAAGCCCTTCTTCTTCCAACTGTTTCTGACGGTCTGGGCGTCAAGATCATCCCACGCCTTCAAGACCCATTCACCGATCAACTTCCTAGAAGGCTTCTCGAGAGTGACCGATCCTGTACGTTCCATCCAGTCGTCCCATTCCGATTTGACACTCTTCTTGAGCGTGCGGTTGACACCAACGTGTGTTCCAGAAACACACACAACGCTAGACAAGGCTTCTGCTAACAAATAGCAGACCGCCATGACTCCGCCAATTCTGCCACCTCAGACGAAAGCAGAAAGGCGGCCGAAACAAAGAGAAGCATTGACTCTCCGAAGAAGGAGAGATGGAGATGATGCGGCGGTTCTGTTTGATGTGATCGATGGAGATGGCTGTGATGTGTGGGTTGTGTGTGTGGCGCCACACGCCACCTTCGCATTATTTAAGATTACTGGGTAACTAAAAGCCAATAAAGGATACCCCACTAGCTTTGTGCGCTAACAAAATTTTTGTATAAGAATAACATATTGGTATCCTAGGACATTTTCCTACTCTTATCCACCGCGGAATACGGTATGCTTCTTGTTATGTCAGAAGATGTAAGGGTATCCGGGCCTGAGGCCCGCAGGAGGCACTGAAA
>JALLPH010001201.1:0-11548 GCA_036939855.1 Cyclotella choctawhatcheeana
GTCAGTGCCTTATCAGAGCAATGTGAAGAACTAGTCTTCAATCCCTTGCGTTTTCACTAAAAAGCTTGCATCAGAGTCTTCCGTGAATTGATGATTAGATGCCAAAAATGTCATTTCTCATCACATAGGAGACTATTACATATTAAGATAACACAAAACCTTATATAGGTGCACTGATCGATTTTATTTTAGAGCTGAGGGATATGGTCATAGAATATTACATATAAGGCAAGACTATGAACGTGAACGAAAGATAAGACAGGGTAAAAAACATTGCTAACGCTCTGTGCACTTGCTCTTACCTCTAAACTTAATATTTCCTTTGAGATCAGGCTCGTGTTTTGTTTGACATGTGGCTTTTATATAGCATCACGAATCGCGATATTTGGTATTACTGCTTGTTGGAGGATCCCGATTGCTCACAAAAGAGATTCTTCCAGATTCAAACTCCTGCTTTTTATGACGTCCAGTAAGCTGAAGCTTTTGCCTCTTTGCCGTATATGTGACGGCACAAATGAGAATTGACAATAGAAAGAACCTCACAACGCCAGATAATGGGCCTTTATTCCCTGAACCTGTGTAATCTAACATCTCTTCAACTGTTCTGCTCACACCATGTCCAAAGTCCCTATGCATGGTTTGAGTTGAAATTGGTGCGACGATTAATGGTTTCATCTTCAATAGAACATTGCAGAATAGAACACTGCAATTGGAAATGACAAATTATCTCACCAATATTCTTGTTCCAAATGAGTATAGACCGCATCCACGTTCCACTTGCCATCGCGATCATAGCACGTTATACATTGATCGATGTGGGGGTACACAGCTCTCATATCCCGTTCAAACTTTTGGGCCTCGGCTTTTCTACCCCGACTTGAAAAGATTTCTACTGCTCGGTTGGCTTTGCTCCGGCTCACATCGTTGTGAACTTCCCAAAGCCAAAGTGGGAATTGCCTCCAGCTACTCACGGATAGAGAATCAGTTGCATCACTTAGTCGGGTGCATCTTGAGAAGCTGCAACTGTCATACGAACCCACGAAGTTTTTAGTGCATTTGTCGCTTAATTGAAATTAAGGTTATGAAACCAAGAATCATTGTGTTAGTTTCGTTGGATAGTCAAGTTCAAACAATTCGCTGGACTATGCGCTGCTTACCAATTGAAAAAGTATATCATATATTCACGCAATACAGATGCAGCTTCTTGCGTAGAGAAAACTCGTATGGATGGATTAGATTCTCGCAGCACTAAGCCACCTGCGTGCTCGGCCACACCCAAAGACATTATGTGGAGCAGCTTCCAGAAACCACAAAAGAATCCTGAAGATTTGAAGGAGGTGAGTGACAGTGGCACATGATGGGATAAAGAAATAATGGTACAAGCTCACCTAAAGATCCAGCCTCTGCAGTGCAGGATTTGCTCCAGTTGGCACCTGGTATTTGAGTGTAATGATCTTCTATTATCCGCTTCAAGTTCACTTCTGATGCAGCTATGTTGTCAATTTCGGCACTAAGGGTACCAATCAAGTCATGCAGCCCCATCTCCGGAGGTAACGATACACTGAGCAAATCAAGCCAATCTTTGAGTGCCTTCTTTCGCTTGTAATCTAACGGACCTTTGTTGGTGCCTTTGTATACCCCCATTAGGAGACCCCTAGTGAACGATAATGCAGCATCATTCAGCGTGTCTTGAGCATGAGATTGTTTATTGAATACCCGCCTGACAATAGGCACTTTTGATAACATATTTTCACTTGCACTCTTGTAATGTGTCCCTTGACGTAAATCTGCTTTGACTTTTGCTCCTGAGATGCTTTCGTATTGAGCTTTATAGTTTTTCATTGGAGAATGGTCTTTTGTCTTTATTTCGGTAGTCTTTGCATCTCCAACACCAAGCATAGTTTTGACTGGGTGTTTGAGTTGTTCGCGTCTAATAGCCGCTTGTCTCTTCTTTGCTATGTAATCTTTAAACTTCTTCTCTTGCTCTGGAGATAAGTTAGCCGGAAATACTTCAGGAGGCGATATATCAGATTGTGGAACTTTTGGTGGACTTATTTCCCTTTGTGTGGCAACGTGGTTTGTTCTGGATTGGTCTTGATGCAGAGTGTCTGATTCTCTTTTTACGTCTCCATCAATTTTAGAGTTGAGCCTGTTCTTTTCAATTTCGGCTTGAGCAGCTTGAGCTCTCAATTTGGCGTCGTGCTCATGCTTCCATTTCAGAAACTCCGCACCTAATTTTGAGTCAGAGTTCTGCAACTCATTCATCGTATTCTTCCATGCATCTGTCTCATGAATTGATTTCCATTGATCTCTGGGCACTCCTTTGACTTCAACCAGTTTATTGCCATCCCATTTTGTATCTATAGTCGTTTTATCATTTTCGCTATCTTTACTACCGTCAGCTAGCTCTTTGTTCCCGTCATCCTTGGCTTCTGGTGGTTTGGGGATAACAGTTTCTTCATTTTCATAATTCACTTTATCCACTCCCTCTTCACCTTCCTCTGCATCATTCAAATAGACATCTTCACTCTCATAGGCATCATTCTCGTCATCACTTTCTCCATCATACAGACGTCTTCTCAACAATGTCAACCCACTCGAAGAATAGGCAGCAATTTCCTCCGGACTACGCAAGGCCTTTAATAATCTCTGGGATAAGAAATAAATCGTCCCCGCTCCCTTTGGAACCTCCACTCCCTCGCTCTCGGGAGATGGGAATACCATGATTTGCGGAACTCTCGTGCTCTTGCAAAGTGTGGGGTAAGCTTCGCAAGATACACCGTAAAATTCGACATCGGGTCTTGTTTCCTGTACTTTCTTGGCTACTTCGATGTAATTGTATTTGAATGCTTTCATTGACACACACGAGAGAGAGTGAGAGAAAGACAAACATAAGAGAGACATTGAGGATAATTACGGATAAATTCCTAGCACTTGAACTTACCTTGACAAGCCCCGCATTTGGGGTTGTAAAATTCAACCACCTTGGGCGCTTTCGACTTCGTAAAGTCAATCTCCGACAGTCTGCCTTGCTCGAGAACTGGCGAAGAATCGTCAGAATTGTAAAGATACGAACTGAAATTATTATTATTAATTTCAGAGGATAAAGGGGCCGGGGTGGATGAATGTATCAGCGTGATGCGTCGAAAGAACATGCAGATGAATAGGGTTAGAGCTGACAGCTCTATGATACGACGTCGGTGTTTTGCAAATAGGTTCATGGTACCATTAGTTTGGAGAGTGAAGCGTGAGAAGGCAGGGTACATAGGGGGAAGAAGGGGGAAGGGAATAGTAAATGAAAATGAACGTAATAGGTAATATAATCTATAACCTAAATAATTACCTCTATAATTGTTTCTCATCGGAACGACGAAAAACGCCTTCGAAACAAAAACAGCGAGACACATGACGGGATATTGCATACAAAATCCAGGAAAGAGGAAGCCAACAATTCTACTCTGAACTCAACCCCGGCAATCAGCTTTGTGTACTGACTACACCAATCTGATTTGGCTGAATTCTTGCTAATACATAATTTAGACTGATCATTCATCCATGAACGAAGGGGGTAGCCCAAGCCAACAACACGAGTTGGGCAGCAATAACAATACTAGCAATAGACAAACGATCGGTCAAGTAGCCCAACATGCCAAAACCTTCTCGCAGACGTCTTCCGTTCCCACCACATTTGGAAAGTATGACAGTTTCTATCTTTCGTTACGCAAGTCTGAAAATAATAGCAGCAGACAGTGTGAAGAACAGAAGCGGTGGTTGAGGAAGCATCAATATCGCGGAGACGAGAGGGTGCAGACGAGCTGCATGATGGCCTCATTGGTGCTATCACCAGAAGTCGACGATGACACGTCGGAAGACTGTGATATCGAGGGTGAGGCATGGTGTATTATTGGTGGTGGGGGGACGTCATGTGATGAAGTGCCTGTACTATATGATTCACATGCACATGCATCGACCCTTGACTTGAACCCACGAATACGCAACATCAATGATCAAAAAACAACTAGTACGAAACAACCTGAACTAACTCCAATCAACATAGACGATGAATTCATGGATTTAACATTGGGATCATCGGCATCGACGAATCATTCCTCTCGATTACTATCACAACAACCTAGCATTATAACTCCGGATGCATCCTCTCTCAGGGACAGCTTGAAATCATCATCGCACTTTAAAGATTCAAGTATGGAATCAATGGTCAGTTCATTCCGATACCGTAGTCCAAGTGATCTGTATCTAGAATCCAACATGCACAACATGTCAGACATTTGCAAAACCAATGATTTCAATTCCACAAATGAAAATATTGCTTGCTTCCACAGTCCAGATAGAAGAAATAATAATACAACAAATAATCCCGAACAACTTGATCTTACTCCGCTGAGCAAGGCCATTATCGTCAGGAGTGGATCAAGAAAAAGTAGAGAAGCCGATGATATGAGTAGCCCGGATCTAACTCCTTTGAGTAAAGCTATTCTTCGCAGGAGAAAAAAGTCGATTGACTTTGCAGGTGTGGAAAACTTGTGTCGAAATCGCGGAATGTAGCAAGCAACAATAGCAGCAACAACTTATCAGCTTATTTGCGATGAATGACGATGCAATAAAATAACAGGCAGTATTGACTCATTTAGTGAAATAACTGTCACTCGTAACCAAGGCTATCCTCTCACTGTTGTGATCTTGTGCCGATAAGACAATGTTGGAATAAATAAAAGTTCACAAATATTGCAAGAAGCTACCGGTTTCATGTTAACTGCTCCTTGAGACCCCAGTAAGATTGGGAAAATTAAAATACATAAGTAGTTATTAAGGTAAATAATATTATTTCTCAGGAGTCTCATCATTGAAATCTGGGACCTTTCCTCGGAGGCGACAATACTTTTAACCCTGCTTTTAGCTGTTCATTCTGCTTTCGCAACCCTTCTAATTCAGCCTCAAGAGTTACGATATGAGAACGGCAACTTTTGACCTCCTTAACTAACACCTTTTTGGTGTTCTTCCATTCTTTTTCATTAGATGACATTTGCTCCCTTTCAAACCGAAGCATGTCCGAAAGCACCCGTACTTTCTTTTCATTCTTGGCAACAATTTCTGCAGCATCTTGTTTTATGCTGTCTTCCTTCGACTTGATCTGGCCCATTTCAGATTCTAATTTTTTGACTCGCTCATCGAGGAACACTATTACCTCTTGATCCGCCAAATTCTTCCTCTGGATCTCTTTCATGTTCGCCTTTTGATTCTCAACAGCAGTTTCGGTGTCGCGTACTCTTGTAACTAAAAATTCTTTCACGGCTTCCACGCTGGCTAGATTTGCAACTGCATCTTCCTTTTCCTGACGCCAACGTGCGGCATCAGCCTCACATTTCTGTAGCTTCTCTCGCATGCGGAGGATTACGGAAAGTTCTGCGGGAGTAAGTTTCGATGCCATACTATTTGCCATTGCGGCATTCAGTTTGATCTCGGTGTCAGCGGGTGCGGTCGATGCTGATCCTGATGAAGGAGTTCGTGTATGTGTTGGCGTTGTGTTCGATGCAGCAGCGGCAGGTTGTTGCGTTGGGGCTGTTGCTCCAAAGCTCGGGAGCCAACTGGATCCAGAGGATGGGCCTACAATAGAGGGAATGGATGGTGATGGCATGGCAAATAGCTTAGGTGAAGTTTTGGGTGCTGTTCCAGTGGATTGTGAGTTCCCAGACGCGACAGATGCTGATGACTGGACAACTTGAACTTGTGTAGATGCTGTAGGCGGCAGTGGTGGACGTGTATTAGATGATTCAACATTAATCCCCGGTGCTGGAGTTTCTGCCGTAGCATCTTCATTTGTAGTTGAACTGACAGCAGTACTTCCCATTCCAAACAAGGTGTCTATCCGGGTAAACATGGCCTTGTTAATTTGAGCCAAGTTCATAACGTCAAATGGGTCTGAATATGAAAAGATGTTCATCAATATTGTTTCATTCAACTGGTATGGTTTGATCATGTCATCATGTATTGTTTCTTTGTTCAACACAGGCGCAATTGGTTTGAGAGCTGATGTTGTTTCTTCGGGTGTATCATCTACTTCTTTCTCCGTTGCAGATTCTTGTTCATCGGATACATTTTGTGGTTTCGTATCATTGACACCTGAATCCACAGTCGATGAAAGTTCATTATTGCAAGCAATATTATCGGTCGCAGTTTCAGTTTCAGGCAACGCTCCGTCTGAATTCTCAGCGACTTCAACGGCATCGTCTACTGTAGTGCTCTGCGTATTACTTCCCTCCGCCATCAATCTTTGCAATTGCATCTCCAACGCCCTCCTCTCTTTCTCCTCCCGAACCCCTCTAGCGCTCAACTTGACGATTTCCTCCAATAGTGCCACACCCAAACGTTCTTTTTCTCTTCGTTCCAACTCCCACACGGCCTCGCGCTCTTCGTACCGTAGTCGAAGGGCGGCGTGTTTTTCTTTGAGATTCTGGATTTCATTGTATGCGTCGAGGGAGTGTTGGAGAGTGTGAGCGGTTTCGACGTCGTGGAGGATGGATGTGAGGGTTTCTTCGACTTGTGAGCGGATGGAGAGATCCTGGGCGGCCTGGGTTAGGAGGTGCTCCATGGTCAACGGGAACTACATAAAACGGGGGGGGTCGATAGTTGTTGACTGAAGATCGGATAGAAAAGATAAAAATATTTAAAGGTAAGATTTGAGAAACCCTTACTTTATTAGCGACAATGAGGCGATCGACCCATAAGCGCAGAACCCACAGAAATTACTTTCGCTACCGTCTCCCTCGCCATCATCATCATCTATCATCATCTCGTCCAACTTCTGTCAAATCACAGAGAGGCACGCAGAAGAGATGCGGAGGCGTCTCCCAACAACACACAAGATGGCAATTGATATGACAGAAAGAAACAAAAATGCTGTATTAGATCGCGGCCCTTCAGAACAAGTTCGGCATCACATCTGCCACTTCCTGTTCCACAGAAGATATCTATCATGGTTCACAAATCACAAATCATATTATATCTGAGTGTACATATGTTTAGATTCCCATATCAATAGATCATCAGTATGACATCAACACTGAAGGATTGTTGCAAAAGCAGTTCCTCCTGCGGATGTAAAGCACATCATGGCAAGGATAACTCAACTACTTTCGATTTACGCATTCGTGATCGGTTCATCCGCTCCAATATTGATCTCATTTTTATCGGGGTCATTATGGCATTGTATCATGTCGGGTGTGCATATGCCAATGAGGATGAGGTGGCAGCACATCATGGTGGTGGCGAGACGGAGGAGGACGTTTATGAAGAAGAACTTTCAGAGGTGTATGCCGTTTTTTACCCATGGTAAGAACTAAGAACATCGCATCATATCTAATGGTCAATTACTATGTGTTGGTAATATTGTATTAATCTCAAATATGAATTGCAACATTATTAGGTTTGTAGAAATCGTCGGAGTATTGGCCTACTATGTTCTCTCCCGCTACCTACATTCCCTACCTTACACAGCCGTAATGTTCATTGTAGGATTCTTTATAGGATTTGCAAATCAGCGTACCAAGGTCAATGATATTGAAGCAAGTGCTACTTCTTGGCTTTCGATCGAGGGCGAGGTCATTCTACTCGTCTTTCTACCGGGATTGTTGTATTTGGATTCGTACAATATTGATGTACATTTATTCTTGCAGAGTATTTGGCAATTGGTTACCTTCGCCTTTCCGATGGTGCTGGGAGGAACGGTATTGACGGCATGTGTGGCGTATTTCATATTTCCGTATGGTTGGAGTTTCGATTTGTGCATGACATTCGGGGCTATTTTGAGTGCTACGGATCCGGTTGCTGTAGCCGTTTTGTTGAACGAGCTTGGGGCACCGCCAAGATTGAAGGTGTGCTTCTGGATATTTTGTGTTGTTCGATCCCTTGACTCTTGCTTCTCAATTACAACTTTTTGCTAATATTTAATGACAGATGCACATCTCAGGAGAATCGTTGCTCAATGATGGTTCAGCAGTTGTATTCTATCACATTTTTAGTGCAAGATTCTTCTATGAGATGAACATACCTGGAATAGGGGAAGACATCGGATGGGGTGAAGGTTTCCTATTGTTCTTTCGTTTATCCCTCGGTGGAATGTGCATAGGTATTGCGTTCGGTGTGGTTACAGTCATTGGATTGTATAACTTGAACCGGCGACTCTCTGGTGAAGACAGCATAGTTCAAGTAGTCCTCACCATCACGTCGGCATACTTGACTTTCTTCGTCTCGGAGATCCTTGCTGGGTGTTCTGGAATCATTGCAGTCATGTTTTGTGGAGTAGTTGTCAAGGCCGTTGGAGAGACAATGATCAATGATACGGAATTGATGCATCACTTTTGGGAGATTACTGAATTTCTTCTCAACACACTTCTTTTCACTATCGGCGGTACCGTATGGGGTGACGTAAGTATCAGACGCATTTGCCAAAGTATGCTGTGTTTCCATTCTAAGCCATTCTCACGTGCATTTTCTCTCCTATGTAGATCATTTCCAACAATGCGTAAGCTCTTGAAATATCTACATGTATATCAATCATTCATCCATTTTACTTCTGACGTTCTACTCATTTTCAATACCAGTGCTACAGACACGTTTGATCCGTTATTTCATTCTAAAGATTGGGGTTATCTTGTTGTCTTGTATATAATGCTTATGGTGATACGATACTTTTTGCTTGCTGCCTTCTATCCATGTAAGGCAACACATATACTTATTTTCTCTCTTTATAACTTCAATCTCAAGTTATCGTTCTATTATTGTTCAGTGATCTCGAGAATTGGCATCGGGACGAACTGGAAAGAGGCTGCGGTTAGTACTTCTTACCTTGGTATTCGGTATTTATTTCATCCCGCTCACATTTTTTGTATTTATTGCAGTTTCAGGGATGGGGTGGGCTACGTGGGGCCGTGGGTATTGCGTTAGCGTTGTCTCTAAATGCAGAAACTGAACATTTCTCGTCTTTAACCGTAGATGAGCTGGAGGATGGGGTGGCAGTTTCCTCATTAAAACACACAAATGATACTGCTAAGTTGTTTGGGATGGTTGGAGGTATGTGTCCTACAATTGCTTCCCGTCTGAATAGGCATATCATTGCATTGCCTTTGTTCACTCATGTAGACTTTCTTTTTCTCTAGGTATCGCATTGCTCACTCTAGTAATCAATGGAACATTAAGTGCTCCGATTTTACAAAAGCTTGGGTACGTTATTGCTTCCGCGCTCTTCCGTGTACTTAATTATCTCAACTGAGCAGGGTTTGTAATTCTATTTTAGGTTGGTGACTCCTTCGGAAACGCGTAAGAAATTCATAGAGAACTATCATCAACGTAAGATTTTCCGTGCTTTGGCTGATGCTGAAGATTGATGTATTCATTCACTAAAATATCTTCTACAAAAATTCAACAAGATATGATAATACACACAATACAAGAATACATCGAACTCCTTGCAGATGAAAGATTCCAAGATGTTGACTACTCTGTCATCAAGGCACATGTTCCCTATCTTAAGGACATAACTTTAGATGAAATTCTGGTCGCAGTTCAGAAGCATAAGAATAAGACTCCTGCTAATGAGTACAGGAAGCCAAATCTTAAGCATGTTGTCCCTTATCTATATAAGGAAGGACAGCAGGATAAGGAAGTACAACAGGAGTCTGAAGGTACCACAAGTCCTCCAGACATTGGTGATGTGAAAGTTATCAGAAGGAAGCGGCAGCAATCTATTCAAGACATGAGGCGTGATAAGACACAGAAGCATATTTTGTTTGACCTCACGGTTAAAGCAGACGAAAATGTGGTTTATGAAGAAAGAATCATATATTTGCAGATCCTGAAGTCGTCATATTACAAGCAAATTGGTGAGTAAAGCCCGTTCATTACTTTGAAACTCTCTTTTCGTTCATCGTGTTAGTCTAATCATATCATACTATTCAACAGAACTTGGAGAATTGGAATCACGTGGATTCATTGCTCATTCTCTATTTGACTGCCTCGCCGTGGAAGAAGATCGTGCAACCAGGGGACAGAGTTTGAATGACTGGGAGGCTTTACAGGTGGTAAGCGAAAACTGGGCAAGACCAGCCGAGTACCTAAGAAATCGTGGATTCGAGCTAAAAAGGCGTCTCATGGGGCAAGGGATGGTAGAGGGGGGGATGGAACTCTTCCTTGTTGCTTTACAAGGTAAAATGACTCATCTGTGTGTTAGTGTTTCAAATCTTCATCCACAAATAACAGATCATCATTTCTCATCATTTCAGTACGCCAAGCAATTGGTAAGCCATTAGTGAGGAAAAACTTGACTTATAATTTCTCTTGAAGTTGTTTACTTTCCCATACAATGCTATCATAGCCTTTATCCAAGCTCACAAACGTGCAGCAGAGATATTCAAGCAAGAGGTGAGATATGGATCAAGTCTATAGCTGTATTAAGTCACAACAGTCTAAAGCTCTCTTCATTTGACTACAACATAGTTTACGTGTACCAGAAAGCAGGTACTCTCATCAGCAGAAAAAATAGTGCTTGACGAATCTGAAGCACAGGTACAGCTGGCAGATAAAGCTCTCTCGAGCCTTCCTGAAGAAGATGTTAAAATGATTAAGAGCCATTATGCTTGTCAAATTCTGTTGAATAGAAGCGCTGTAAGATTTCATTTAACTTTTGTTCTAATTCTTGTGCATATGTGCTGACTCGTATCCATTTACTTTGAGATTGTAGAACTACTTTAGCAAACTTTCGACCCATGGTTTGATGACCGAAAGAGAATCAAATGAATTCCTCGAGGAGATCCATGTCGAACTACGCAAGTTGGTGTCATGTAAGGAGTTTTCTCATAAAGATGAAATAACCTCTGAGATGAAAATGAACCGTCTAAGTCTTATCCCGAATGACATGTTGGCTGAAATGGACTTGCTGATGGAAACTTCTGAATAATGTAGCACATGATAGTGGTAAATGAATTATTTATTTGTTTGGCAGGAAGCAATGTTCAATAGCTGAGGTTGAGCATTGATCAAAAGTGATGTATAAATTGTTGGGTAGGCTGTGTTAATGTTCTGTATTTAGATCGAAAAATGCTGTATTGTGCTCCACTGCGCCACAAGCTACTGTATACATAATTGTTGCCACCGCCATATGGTATTAGGAGACACCAAAGAAATGCAAGTTAGGGTAAGAAGTGAAATAAGAAAATGCATTATGTTCATGTACTGAATGCACACTTTTTGATTCATAGTATTTTATTTAATTATAATATATGATGATGCAATTCACCGTCAATGTCCTAACAAATTGGAGTGTATGATGCTTCCAGTGCTAATTTCTAATTGAAATTTCATGTAGATATGGAGTACTGGCTTGCAGCTTGCAAAAAGAATCATCCCCACCATACTACAAATTTTATCTATCTTCTGAGCGGAATGGATGCACACAAAGAGTGCACCCATCCCCTGTACTACTTGTCAATGGAATAATAAATTCGCAGATGCAATAATGAAATGAGCTATTCAA
>JALLPH010001202.1:0-11584 GCA_036939855.1 Cyclotella choctawhatcheeana
TGGAATTCATTGTCTGCAATGGTCACCAGGGGCTGACTTTGGAGTCATGGGTGAGGAAAATTGCAACTTCAGATCCCCATGGTTCACCCCAATATTGAGTGTGTTTTGGATCAGTGCAGTCACTTCACAGCAACTGGACTGTTCCAATGCATTAACATATGTATATTGAATGGCAAGAGAAGGTTGAGATTGGAATTCATTGTCTGCCATGGATGCCATCAGGGGCTGACTTTGGAGTCATGGGTGAGTATGATCTCAGATGGCCTCGACTTTAAACACCAACATCATGAGAGTTTGGACAACAGATTCAAGCAATTCACATCAGCTTGACCCTTCAAACCATTCATCAGTAGTATGATTAATGGTTCGACAAGGTTGAGATTGAAATTTGGTCCATAACATGGTCAGTTCAATGTGCCGTGGAGTCATGGGTGGGAAAAAATTTGGTTGTTCTGAACTCACTTCTTGCACCAAGACTGAGTGTGTACGGACTGATTCAAACAATTCACATCAGCTTGGCCCTTCCAATGTGTCATCATTTGTATGATGAATCTTTAAACAAGGATGGGATTGGAATTCATGGTCCATGGCCATCATCACACCCTGACTTTGATTCGTGGGTGGTGACAATTTGGGTTCTAACCCTATCGGCCATTCCCTTAATTTGATAGTTTTCAATAAAAACTGATGTCAAGCCAATTTTTCTTCCACCAATTTCTCACAACTCAACGTGCTCTTGAGTGCTGTTGTTTAAAACTCATAAGGCTCACAGGGAGATTTTGAGCCGCAATTTAAAAAATGTTTAAGATTTATGCCTACAAGAGTGGTATCATTAGGGCTGCCCAACTGTCTACATGCTTTAAGTTTAAATTGACCTCTGCCAAGCCTCACTTAATTATTAATGTACTACGACCGCTTAATTTTTAAGCCTTATAAGTTTTAAACAACGGAATATTTTGGTATATCAGTTCTTTTAGAAGTATTTTTTATGCTTAATTCAGTTGCTTATTTGTTACAATCTCTTAATATTTTGAGAGAGTGAAGTAACGATAATACCTGAAAGTAGTTTTCACTGGTAAAAATCTAAAACTGGTGAAGAGTCGGAGTACAAAGATGGACTTTATCAGTTTACCATCTGGTGCATACACAAAGATACTAAACTCCTGAGTCTACATGCTTTCTCCTTCTCCCACTCAAAATGGTCCTAGCTTGAACCTATTGAGTGGAAATATTCTAGCAATTGGCTTTCCAACAATATTTTCTTTCGGTAAGATGCCAAATGCTCTAGAATCAACACTAACGGCTTTGCAATCTCCAAGTACATAGACTTCATCATTGTTCAACTTGCTTATTTGTGTCCCCTTTCCATTTTTGAGAAATTTATCAATGAGACGTAGAGGCTCATCCTGGCACAGATTTCTGTCTGGGCCAACTGCTTCTTGGGAATTTATCACCACATCATTATTTTCTACAAGGTGGATATCTTCATCTCCTGGCAAGCCTACAATTCTCTTCACAAACAAGGATGTGCTTGACAATTGACTCCCATTACTCTGTACAATATCAATTAATTCAGGAGGAGGACGGAACAAGATCACATCTCCACGATGTGTCCGTTCGTATATGCCAGGAAACTTTTCGACCATCATCAAATCACCTTTCATTAATGTTGGTTCCATACTTGCTGATGGTATCGCGTAAAATGAAACTAAGGTTCGAAGAACCAACGCCAAAGGAATAGGCGTAACTGCCACGGCTAGAGCTAAAGTGTACATCCGCCAGTCACGTTGGAAGGCAGATACTATACGAGGAATAGCAGAGTTAGCGTTGAATCTGGTTGTTGATACCCGTGCCAGGTTGTCAGCAGTTACTTCAACAGGCCAATCAGTAGCCATCCCATAATCCTTCCATAGTTGTTGCTGCAGTTTCCATCCGCACGGCCGGAGGGCCAAGCGAGCATAAGATTTGTCTCCATCGTCATGAATGTTCTCGGTAGTAAATATTTCATTGCCTCTTCTATCTGTCATTGTCATCACACGATAGTCTATTCCAGGATATATGAACTGTTGCTGAAGCTTTTTGACATCAGACTCAAAACCAGGGATATTTCTTGGTACTATGACTTCTCCTACTCGAAAACCACGACGTTTTTCTGTATCTTTATACGTGGAATATTGATTTGCAGCTCTGTAAACAGCACCGAGACCTCCTTTAGAGAGCAGAGGTAAGGCAAATGAACTCTCTCCACTTCGTTTTGCAAATATTGATATTTCTCCTTCTGCAAACACGTTATGATCTTTGAATGCCATGCAAATTTGTTGAGCACTCCAGATGCTGCTTCCCCAATCAGTGGCTCGGCCTACACTCTCTACAGCTTCGAATTGGTGACAGAAAGTCATACCCGCTGACCACGTAGTATTAGATTTGGGAAGTCCTCCTGCTGTACTAATTTGTAGATATGTTTTGTCTTGGTGATCACTCTCTTTACTGGTGGCACTACTTGAGAACAGTCTCAGTTTCCAAGTAATATCAACCTCATCACCGTACTTTCTGGGCAGATATCTCAAATAGGCAGATGCGGCACCGGATATATATGATTGTGCGCCATTACCCGAAGACAATGATGCAGAACTACCGACAAATCGTCCACAAGGGTAGAGTAATATCTGAAATGATTCTCCATCAATAGTAAATTCATCACTAATCACGCAGTACGGAACTTCGTTTTCACTTATACCAACGAAGGAATTATCACCGGGCTGGATAAGACTGGAGATTGGACGTGGATCATTCCATAATTCAATGAACTTGTCGGTGAAAGAGGAAGGCTTCGGACGTGGGTTCACGAGAGGCACAGAAAAAGAGTATGTGACTGGTTTGGAGGCGATTTTGCTTGTCAGTCCAAAGACAAATAGTTTAATTGGACAGAAGACCAACAGTTGCAGTAGACGTCTCATCATCTCCATCTCATTCTCCTCGACAGAGAGTATCAACCTGTTCAACTGATCATGATATGAAAACGAATGACGAGGACAGAGATCGGGTGGGGATAAATAGTTTAGATATGTAGGGGGCGTTAAGAGGCAACTAGAAATTGTGTCTAACGTAAATTTACCAAAAACGGTTTCTTTTCTAATTAACGCATGCCCTCTAATATTTTTGATTCATCGCCCAGAGCTCTCCCCCCTCCTCCCCACCACACTCACACATCATGAGGATTAGTTTATCACCCCTGATCACTATCACGTGCGTCGTAAGATCATTTCAATGGGCAGATGCATCTTCTTCGGCTGCTCCTCTTTCATCGTCAATCAAAGTTGTTGATAGCGACATCGATGGAATAAGTAGTGATAAACCTCGACAATACAAAAAGAAGAGACGGAGACGTAGACAAGATGGGCATGCAGTAGAACCTTCTCACTCGCCACTTTCAAATACACTGACACAACATGAAACTGCCGAGAAAAGGACGAGACGACGACGGAGAAAGAAAAGGACAAAATTATTGGACGCTACAGGTTCAGATGATGTGTCAGCAAGAGCCGACGAAATACTGCTTCCGATTCCCAATGATGACGAAATGCCTAGTAATGAACACAACATTGCGATCGATGCACAACCCGATACGACAGATGATTCACTAAAATGCGATAGAGGGCAAAGTCCAATACTAACTGAAGCATCAGATTACTTCCCATCGCAACCATTAGAATTCATTGATCTCGAAGGGCAGGAGATAATAAATACAACAATACAGTCCGAAGACTCTTCTGAGACCATACAAGTATCAGAAGGTCCCATTCCCACCATCACAACTACACACCAACGTAAATTAGAAAAGACAGAATTGGCAGAAAGCAATGATGGTCAAACAATCACTTTCACTCACCAGAAAAGGAATCAGAGCGTGCAAATTACAACCAAATCTCATTCGGGGAACTCAAAGTCAGATGATCAACTTGCAAAGCGAGTAAATACTGGCAAAGGAGGAGAATGCCTTCGTCGCATCAAACGCGAGTGGAAAGATGCAGTGCTTATGGGGATAGCCTATGACTGGACTAGAATGAAAACAATCAAACGAAAGGAAACTAACAGTCAAAATAATTATGTGAGGTTAGGTCCCTTTGGGAAGAACTTGTTGCGATGGCACTTTAGTGTGATGGGTCCTGCAAACTCTGTATACCAGGATGGCATTTATCATGGTAGAGTTTTGCTACCAAAAGATTATCCTGGATCGCCTCCTCGTGTCCAAGTAAGTGTTTTTAATTTTTCATATCTAACAAATTGAGTTTAAACATATGATGTTGTCTCACTCCTCCTTATCAAGATGTTAACTCCATCAGGTCGCTTCGTGTGCAGAGAAGACATTTGTCTCAGTGCTAGTAATTACCACCCAGAAACATGGACACCTCGCTGGACTGTTATTTCTCTTGTAGATGCACTTCGACTACACATGTTGACCACGGCCAACGAAATCGGAGGAGTAACTTCCTCCGACGTAAACAGGAAGAACTATGCTGCACAGAGTCGTTCTTGGTTTCTTCCCGGTGTTGCAGATCATAGACAGATGCTGATGGATGGTATTTTTTCAACCGACGAGAACGTTACTAATGTGGTAGAAGAATCAAATGAAATGGAATTAAACGAGTCATACATCACATCACACACAGAGGACGAGCCAGACGGTAAGAGAGCAATGCAATCAGCTAAGTCTTTGGGAAGAAATCCCAAACAGAATGGCGCATCGTCCGCAAAGATTGATGCGCAATTAGCTAGACCAACAGCAAAGAGATACAAACCGAAGTCACAAAAGAAGAAAGCGGCAGCGTTGACCGAAAACATCGCCTCATCAAAAGATGTCTCACACACAATAAACAATGACAAGGTCGAGAGAACAATCGTCAAACAGCTTGTGATTGAAATGTTGAAGCTACCACTTCGAATACTTTCCATTTTGCTCACAATTCTAACCATATTGGAATCGAAACTAAGGAGTGTTCTTGATGGCATTTAATTAAGATATATTCCAATAAAATGTTAATATTGAAACTACAAAATTGTAACATATAAAGCCTTTCAATTCAATCAGTGATTCATTCACGATTATATGAGACGAAAGCGATATATTTCGTCCATACTACGTTTCAAACTCGGATGCAGCATATCTGGATACTCCTCAAAAAGCATCATAACTGTACCCCAAATCCCTGCTGCTGCCCACGGATATGCAAGTGGGAACTTGAATCTCTCCAAGGAGAATGGCCGTATTCCTTTTTCACTTGCCAATTTGACAGATGCTACTATGATACGACTTGCTAAGTAAAGAAGTAGTTGGTAATTAACTCCACTGTATCTACCCCATACAAAGTATCCTCCAATCGCTCCGGCAAGAAATGAATGATATGGTTGTTCGGGGATACCTGGTGAGTTTGTGGTGTATTGAGAGGTAGAGTGTTTTCGCATAAATTGCGGTCCATCAACTAGGGTGGTGAAATGATCAAATCGGATCAGGATTCACTTCAAAACATCTAATTTTTTGCAATGCCATACGCCAAAGAAATTACATACCCAGTATTTCAAGCATGGCTCTAACCAAGTGTTTCAATGAAGATGAATTTAAAACACCTTGACTTCCACGTAACTTTTTACTGAAAACTTTAAGCGCCGCCAACACAACCTAAGATAGATGGCGGGCTGGTAGTTAATTACAAATATATCTATGCGAGTGATACATAAAAAGAGTATTTCGTACCTTGTATGAAAACGCAAACGCTGCCAAGTTGAGTGCATGCTCTGCAGCAAGCTGTTGATGTGTCAAATCATGTGAATAAAGAGTACCTGGGTGCATATTGAATACAGGAAACACACCTTGACTATGACTTTAATTTTCTCCTTAAACGACATGTTATTCGCAAATAAGAAAGTCATTACTGTGGAAGAGATTATGAATGAACATCTATCACATTTAGAAGTCTAGTCGGTTTGACAAAATGGGTTTGACTTGATCGGCCTTACCAACTGCGTGCGGCACACGGATTTTCAATCCATATCGTCCACCACCGATCAGACCAGATATAATCGCTGCAGCTTCATCCCATAGGTGGGGCGAATGCATGATGACTTCACTATGGACTATGGTAGCGACCAGCTCAAAGGAGACAGTCGAACTGGCGGATGGAGCGAGGAGGGTAGAAGAGGCGAGTGGGAAGATTTTTCTTTCCCGCGCTTTCTTTCGTGGTGAGAAGGTATCTAAAGTTTCACAATAGAGTGTGTACCTATCGATATTAGAGTGATTTTTGGATGCGCATTCCTAGCAAGTACATCATAGCAAGCAGACAGATAAAAAGGCTACACTCTTGAAAACATGACGCTATCAGAACAGCAGATAGATCTCATCAGCCGATACAAATCCTCTTACCGTGATGGATTGACCGGTCAGGAAGCCTCTGAGAGGCGCAGTGATGGTCTAAATACAGTTGCTCCGTAAGTCATCGCATAGTGGCTAGTGTCGCGTATTGTATTGTCGGTCGGACCGTTCTCTAATATTTTGTGTTCTTTCACACATGCATGTTGTACACAAAAAGACCAATTAACTGCCCGAAATGGGTATGCTGCCTCCTACCTTGCATATCCCATATACCTTCAATGAAACAATTTCGTTTAATCCAACCCGAAGACGCTGAAGTTATAAGAAATAAAAAATGGATAAGGTGAATTATCTTTATTTTTTTGACATCTGTTGACATGCGGCATAGTAGTTGTAGTGTCCTAGTTCGATTTCTAATAATTGATAATTTACAATAGGTACGATGCTGCTAGTCTTGTCATTGGGGATATAGTTCGATTGGTAGAGGGAGATGTTGTCCCTGCAGATGTTGTCGTTCTTAGTTTGGGAATGCAGCATGTGGAGACTACATCTGGAACATCAAATGACTTCGAATTGATTGTAGATTCCCATTTGGTAACAGGTGAATCAAAACCTAAAAGGGTGACAAACGATGAAAATGGTAGTGTAGACGCAATACATCATTTGTATTACGGAAGTAGAGTATTGGAGGGAGCATGCCTAGCTTTGGTGGTTCAGACAGGAAAGCACCTGTTGCTAGCAAAATTAATCAAAGATGGAAGATGGCCTCCGAAAGGAGACATATCGGAGGAGGTGATGGAAGATTTGAAGAAACGAGATGAAGAAGGCATATCACTCATGTCAATGATTTAAGTTAGGAATCATCTAGTACTGACTACACCATCTAGAATCTTTTCATAACCATTCTTTTTCATTGTAAACCACTGGATCAATGGAACCTTTTGCTCGACGAATTATTGGTAATGTTTTGCCATGCATCTTTCTATCGACAGCCGAAGGAACAGGCATGAGAAAAGGGTCAGAATCATCATACTTTGGAGGTCTCTTACGACCCAGACCCAAGAAATTGTCAGCCATATGCGCTAGCCTGCCAGGAACAGGAGGCATCAGTAATGTCATTTGCGCATCAGCATTGTCAGAATGAATTGAAAAATTATGAAATGGATCGTCGCCTTCATTGTAGCAGCCGAATGTTACACCACAATCTCGTTCGAGATTTGCCATGATCTCTTTTAGCAAATTCTTGCTTATAGATTGGAGCAATGGGTTATCTAAACCATCGAGCTCTTCGAAATCATGTTGCTTTTCTTCAGTAAGTGATCCGTGAAGAGCTGTAAGCATCTTCGTCCTTTGCAGCTTTCCATTGCCAATATTAGATAATATCAAATCAGCCATGTTGACATCACTGTTGTCGATTTGCTCCTTAGTTTCGGATTCAACCGTTTCTTCAACCTCTTCTTCAACCTTTTCTTCGACAGTATCGAGCTCTTCGGGTTCGGAGTCTGCATAATACTCATCAGCTGCATTAATCCAGATGTTTTGACACTTTGCAAGAACTGAAAAAGCCTGAACTAAATCATTAGTGGGTTGCTTGATAATCGAAAGGAATTGTCTTGAGCAAAAGGAATATGCAAACCCATCTTCTACTGCCACCACAGACACTGGATGTTTACCACAATTGTTGTTGTTTCCTTCAAGGAGCAATGGTGAAAATCCAATAAAGGATGGGCTACATAGAGAGCCTACACACAAAGGTGGAGCACGATTATGGGTATTTCTGAAAATGAAGCATGAGCCTTTTGCAATGAAGAGCACCTGGTTTGCAACACTTTCTTGTTTAATCAAGACATTTCCTGGATGAAACTGGAATACTTTCGATATCCCATCATCGCTCATTGTATGTTTACGTTGCAGCAGTCTAGACATCCCAATATCCGAGAAGATCCTTCTCGTCAGTAAACTAGCATTTAATCTTTCAATGAATACCCTCGATTTTAGCGTCGATAGATGTATATAGCTAGCACCTTTACAAAATTGCACAGAAACGTCTTTGCAACCTCTTTCTAGCGCAACGAACCGATGGTAAAGACTAGCATTGAATTCCTTTGACTGTACATGGATATCCTCCGGAGTGGGAAGACGTCCCAACACCGCCAATCCGTCCCTACCGTGGATGACAATGGAATGCTTTCCAATAGAAACTTTGGCATCTCCACGCAACAATATGAACAATCCAGCTAGACTGTCGACTAGTGCACGTTGTTGTACACCCGTTTTCTCTACGCACGGGTAGAGATCTCCTCCTTCGGAAAGTGCCGCCTTGAATTCAAAATGTTTACACAGGCAATTCTTTTGTTTGTCGGATAGAACTGCCCATACGGGATCGGCTCCAAGCACGCCATCGAAGGTTGTTCTTATTAGATTGATGTCCACCTCGGTTCGGATTGCAGGTGATTTGTTCTTGATTAGACGGATGGCGTCAGTCGCCATCGCTTGTTCGTAACTCACAACTAGAAAAGTCCCGTGTCTGCTTTGGGATGAACGTTCTCCCGCAGGCAACACTTCACTCAACGCTTGACGGCTCTTTTTCGATTTTTAAAAAAAAATGAAGTCAGGGTGAAAATGAAGCTGTCGGTGCTTGGTGCACTGTCAAGAGCTTCTGACTAACCAGGGTTACCGGACATCAACAATTCAATTCCTGAGATACAGCCGCAGTGCCACATATCTAACCATTAAAAAGATCAAAAGGGGGATACAAGATAACGCCGTCACCGTTGATAGTGAGTACCCTCCCGCGAAGGTGGCGCTGGTCACTGAATCGCTGCTGTTGAATTCGACGTCATCCAAAAGTGCATAAATGGACGCAGCAACGATAGTTGTGGATGTGACGCACAAGATCAAGCCAATGGAGTTGCCATAATCTGTCGCCATGGTGATTTATTATGTATTTGGTGAGATCGAATTCATGATGAGCTATGATGTGAGATGTGAGTGATTGAGTGATTAGATTGATTGATGAACTTACTACTTACAATATGGATGAAGTACCTAATAAACTAATAAGTGGGGTATCTACCTAGTGGGGCGGGTTGCGGGTGGCCCCTTTTGTGATATCGGGGATCGGGGGTCGCCGCATTGTTCCATTCCACTTGCGATTTGCAAAGCAATGATGGGCGAGGCAATAAAGAACGTCCAGTGTTTCATTGTGACAATACGTCTCTGTAAAACCAAGCAGCAACTTGATGCAAAGATATTAATATCGATCAAGACGAATTGTGCCTATCGACATTGACACTACCCACCATTCAAAAATGACTTCAATCGCCACGATCAGCGATGACAGAACTACTAACTCCACCGGCACTACCTCCAATAAGAAGCCGAGAAAGAACGACTTTCAATCAGACCATGCAGCATTATCATCCATCCTCAAAAAAATTGAAGGCGTAGGTGTTAACATTCTGTCTTACCTCGAAGCCAAAGTCTGTGCCGAGCTTCACGAGGTCAACAGCGAGTGGCATCACTTTCTAATTGAAAACGAAGACAAATTGTTTGCCAGTTACCTGGTGAATGATTTCGCAGAGGGTCAAGTTTTACAATATGTGGCGAATCAACGGAATCTATCATACAAGAAGTTGTACATGGCATTTCTCAAGCGTTGGTGCCTTCACAAACAGGGCAAGGGCACCCGAATATCAGTTAGTTATAGGGGCAGCAGCGGCTGGTTGTTTCCAAATAATGACAATACTGAGTTTGCAAAGCATATCAATGGTGCCACATCTCAGTTTGTATTTATTGCCAGGCATGGGTCCTACCATTCTGTTCCTTGAGATTCACTCGTACAGATTCTACGTACGTGAAATATTGTATAAGCCTATTGACCGTTCCATCACAGTTTGAATGGAAAAAAGGAGTGTCTAAGAAAGTTTAACGTTCGATGTCAGCATTTAACCTAAAGCTCTATAGTTTAATTTAACTTTTGATGTTGTTCAGTAATCCAAAGGCAACAGTGTAGGAATCAGTACCATAAAAACTGAACAACCCTAAAATAACCCTAAAAGAACAGAATGGTATATCTAGACAACCCCAAGACCTCAGACCATCGCAAAGGTAGCAGTCACTAACAGTTGCTACAATCCCAATGAAAAAGTTGCAGTAGTTCTCTAGTAATAAGCCTGCCCAATTAGGGAGAACATACTTGAAGTCAAATGTACAGTAGGCCCATTGACCTCTCAATTTCAAAGTGAATGGAAAAAGAAAGAACCCAAAGAAAAATTAACGTCCAGAGATGATGTCCGACTTTAGGATATGAAGGTTATTTTAACTTTTGACGTTGCCTGGCAATACATTAAGGTAGTTTCACATAGGAATCAGTTTTTGTCTCCAACCCGGCAACCCACCCAAATAGCCCCATCAAAGGAACAGAATGGTAGGCTTTGATTGCTTCTCATCTTGATTTTGAACTATAATATCATGAAGACATCCGTCTATTATACAAAACATTTGAGGTCAATCATGCAATTTGAACTTAGCTAAACCCAACAATTTACTTCAGAAGTCAATGCTCCCTCTTCATTCACAATCACAAAGAACTCATCAGTGTGCTGTGTGCTGCACACTGTATTTAAATTATGTCAATTCTTCTACAAGCCTAAAACCAACTTTTGATCACAAATTTCAGCTAAATTTTTGAGTAATTATTTCCAGCTGCGTGATCCTGTTCGCGCAATCAAGAGGAACTTTTGGCCCAAACTTCTCTAAAATCGGAACCACCACTTCTTTCACATTTGACACTAGTAACAAATTATATACGTGTAAAACACTTTTTGGAAATCTTTTTCTAATTGATGTATGAAATTGAGATTGCAGTAAATCATTTGGTCTGTTCTGTTATTGTCCAATCTCACATTATCCTTGTCTGAAAGTAATTAAGTTGCTGATATCTTTAATATTCTATCATTGGCTTTCTACTGAGAGAGATGGCTCAAAATTGGTTAACACTGGTTTAAGTTCCTACACTCTGTGATTTTATAGATATTGAAATGCATTCTCCTTTAAGAAGAACGACTGATCCGGTTTGATACACAACAATAATTATGATGACAGACTGATGCAGACTACATTTCCCTTAATTCAGTTAAAATAATTTATCCTTGCTGCTTTACTCTTCACCCATTTCATGGTGTCTGGGGTAAACACTTTGATGATTTCTTGATT
>JALLPH010001203.1:0-11544 GCA_036939855.1 Cyclotella choctawhatcheeana
CGAAAGAGTTTTGGAACGATGCATATTCCACCTTAAATGATTGCTGTGTGATCAATCTTGGTACTTCAGATCAAAGTTTGACAAATAACTGTTTAGAGGGTGGTGCATAATTGTAATTATACTAATTTAGTAGAAGTATTGATTGTAATGTATATGATATCTGGCAATCTTCAGTTTGTTGTTACATTATTTTCGCAATTAAGTAAGGTCGAGTGTCAGTGCCTTGCTTCAAAACAGCCCTCTGAACGACACTTTGCGGCCACAGTGAGTTTGAAAAAGGGTCACACCAGCTGGTAGTCAGACATTGTCAGAGTAAAAAGAATCAAAGTTAAGTGTGGGTTAATTTTAAATTCTGTTTTTGGTTAGCCCCACTCGTGCTTTCGATCTTGAAAATGTTGTCCCTGCTGCTGCTGCTGCTTGTTCTTGGCAATTGTTCGGCATTGCTACCGCAAAATTCATTGCGCGTAGCTGCTGACGGTGCTATACCACCGTTTTCTACTGATCCTTATTATGTATACCCCGGAGGAGCAGGTGGAGAAATCAACACTTCCGGAAAGCATGGAATGTGTGTGATATTAGCCGACTTGAATGAAAATGAACCTTTGCCATTTTCAACCATACAAGATGAAGCGATTGTCTTAGGATCAACCTATTTTTACCGTGAAGAGCTCAAGGTCCAGGAGTACATTGTGCCAGCATTTCGTGGTCAAGAAAATAGTGCGCCGTACGGCAAGAGGCGAATTAAAATCAAACTGTGGGGTGGTGGTGGAGGTGGTTGCGGTGGCGGACGAGGAAAGCAGCTGGATCCGTCACTACCAAGAATTGATCCAGTCACCGGCGAGACTTACCGCAGCCAAGGTCACGCAGGTGGTTATGTAGAAGCTAATCTATTGTTACCGATCAACGAGAAGTTGTCCATTACACTGGGTGAAGGAGGTAATACTGAAGGTTCTCAATCTAGCACACTTGGTGGACGCGGTGGCTTTAACGGCGGACTTCCGGGTAGAGATGATGGCATGTCTGGGGGAGGCGGAGGTGGTGGCTTATCATCAATCAAGTTGAATGGAACTGTCATCATAGCTGCCTTTGGCGGCAGGGGTGGAGGTAATACAACATATTGTACAGCTGATGGAGGCATGGGCGGAAGTTTAAGAGGCTTTTCACCTGAGCTCGGAGGATATATCGATGAGCAGTGGGTGGCTCCTGTGGACGAATCATATTCGGATTGCCCAAGCTTTCCTTACGCTACTGATTTTTCACATGATTTCGCTTCGTTCACATGGAATGCTGGTTCCAATCATTACCACCAGAACTCCAAAGACACGCAAGTGGACAAATACATAGTGTATCTCGCTGAAGCACCGTATAAAACTGAACACAATCAGACAGCATGTTCGAATATTCAAGATTACAAGCTTCACGAACATGTAGCAAGAAGTCATGTCAATAATAATTCCACAGCGGAGCTAACAGGCTTGATGCCCAACTCGTCGTATTGCTTCTTGGTTGAAGGGTTCTCAAAGGACGGTCTAAGTCTTGGTAAACAGGCAGCTCATTTTACAACAAAATCTGAACCTACAAATAACTGGAGACGGGAAATTATTCATCAGTCAATGACTAATTCTTTCGAAGTGAATCCAGATAATGATTCGCCGTGGTGTCAGCATAGCAAGAGCCAACCATCGGGCCGCAGGGGGCATTCATTATCCGTGGTAAATGATCAAATCTATATATTCGGAGGATCTACGGTGAAATGCTTTTGCGATTTTGATTCTAAAGATGAAAAGAACAAGTGCTTCTCGGAAAATGTATTCTCAAATGAGTTGTGGCACTATGATTCTCTTACTAATGAGTTTAAACTCCTTGGTGCAGAAAATGCTCCGTGGGGAAGAGAACAGCACAGTATGACAATCTTACCTGACAAGAGCATCATTTTAATTGGCGGCCGCTCGACTGAGAATACTGATATGATAATCAATCAAGACTTCAGCGTTCTTGGAGATATATGGCGACTTATACCTCCTCATAACATTACGTCACATGTCGTTAATGGAGAGAACTCTGAGCAGTTACAATTGCCTGTTGCGCTGAAACAGGGTGAGGTGATTCACCATAAACGTACTGTATCATTGAACAGTCTAGGAATTGAAGATGGCCAAGATATGTGCGTCAAAGATGTGCAACTTGAATTATTGCTTGAGCTTGACTGTGCTAGCGACTTGGATTACATTTCGTTGACTGGTGATCTAAATCTTGAAGAAGTGCGAGAAACCAAGGTGAGATCGAAAAACAGTATTCATCATTACTTGTATCGCATCTAACACTCTTGCTAGCTGTTCGTGAGTACTGCAAACAGCCGCAATTATGGTTGCCATAATGACACTGCTTGGAAGAAGTTCATTTTCGCTGATGATGCATCAGAGTCGTTACTTGCTCATCCGGCTCTACCTTCTGGTACTTTTCGTCCAGCAAGCTCACTGTCTGTTTTCAAAGGCTTGCCTATCGCAGGTGAATGGACCATCAATATTGCTCGTTCACAGCCTCAGCATAATGTGAATATAACAAACAATCCTCTGCTGGTGGAATGGAAACTGCATGTAGATGTGCAGCCCTGTGTTCCTGTAGGCAAATGGAAGAAGCTTGAACCTGAACCCGCATTGAGCATGCCACCGCGTTATGATCACACAGCCATTGCTGTAGGGAATAGTATTTACGTAGCAGGAGGTCAATCAAGTGGTTTTTTTAATGATATGTGGCGTTTGGATGTCGAAGAGACGATAACATGGACAGAGTTGAAGCCTCCTGCAACACAGAAGAAACTATGGCCCCGCCAACAGGGGCAAGCAACTCTCCTGGCTCCTTTTGGTCTATTGCTCTATGGAGGACTTGAGACTGGTAGTCACACAGAAAAAGGATATGACTTATGGATGTACGAATTCATTTCTGGAGAATGGAAGACAGTTCCAGTTGCTTCTGATTCAGAACTTCTTCCACATCATCGATACAGAACATCCTTAGGTCTCTTGCGTGAAAAGTCAGTGCCTGCGGCAATTATGTTTGGCGGTGATGGTGGACTGCTCAGCAATTCTTATAAAAACAGTTACGGGTTCACCCCTAATACTTTCCTTGATGATGTTTGGACACTTTTCTTGGGAAATCCTGCTTTGTCCCGACCAAAAAGAGAAGATAAAGATCAATTCTGCGCTTGGCGACTCAAATCTGAGTCAACCTTTCATCAGATGTGGAAAAAATCATGTGGTTGGAAGAGAGAAGATGAACAGCTGCCATTAGAATGTGATTTCTATGATGTCTTGACAATGGCTTGGTGTCTAGAGCAGTATCAATCAGTATGATATTAATTATTTAAGGCTGGTCAAGTTCTCCTACCTGGAGCCATTTTCAGGATAATGTCCCCCTAACTCGTGCCGTCGTCTTCCTGCGTGTCGAGTACTATAAAAGCCAAATGTCCCATGAGTGTATCAAGCTCAATACGTCTAGACTCAATGTGGAGGTTATCTCGCCAACCGCTTTGTGATTCTCCAACATATCCGCATACAGCTATTGTAATCTCGTCGGCGTTGCTGAGTTCAACAACTTCTTGAAAATAATGGCAATGCCTCCCTTTCATGTCAAGAGATTCTGGTGTTATGGATAGGGCTATTGGTTTGTTATTTTTCATGAGTCCTAACATGTATCCGCTGCGAAGAGGCGGGATAGCTCCAACTATAAGAACATCAGTAGTGTTGTTTGGTGCAGTCCCTGATTGGGCCTCTTGATTTGTCAATCCAGAAGAGGAACGATCTAGATAGCCTCTGAAAATCAACTTATGATCATCAACATCAAATAGACTCGGTTGATTCAAAGTTCCACCTCTACCTCTTCCTTTTGTATTTGGAGTGTGAAACCATTTAATCTCTCGTTCCGAGTTGTCTGTCTTGATTGTTCCAACCATGTATCTATCCACTTCCATCATATCTTGATCTAATAGCAGAATGGCCAAACTTTGGCTCTTGGTGTAACAGAACGGGCCAACTTCTGTCCCCTCTGGATGTAGGCTACGAGAGTGCGACAGGGAGATTGTTGAGTGAGAGTCAAATACAAGAGGTGATATTCAGACAATTTAATCTCACCGGCAGTCTCCAGTTGTTGATATGCATAGTTCAGTCCCTGCCTTGGGCACGTAGACAATGTCATTAAACATACCATTCTATAACGTATTAGGTAACAGTTGCAGGTGTGAGTAAAAGTATGGGAAGACGTGGGTGGGTTGTTGACATAATAGAAAGGCACATACCTCAGAAAGAATACTCAAGTCAGAACAACCCAGTCGAGGTTTGTCTTCAAATGCAAAAGCTCCGAGCGAATGCAAAAGTCTTCCTCCTGCCGAACGAAGTGATAATTGAGTTCTATGCCCTTCAACTGGACCACCTTCCAATACCTGAAGAAATGTAAGGCATGGATGTAAGATTAAAATATTCTTCAATCTAAATATAATTCAATCGACATACCTGAAGAAATGTTGCATCACGTCTGCAACCTACAGCTACACGTCCGGTTAATAAATATTGTCCGGGAGTAGGGAATTCAAGTATTG
The DNA here is from genome assembly GCA_036939855.1 of Cyclotella choctawhatcheeana. NCBI lineage: Eukaryota > Bacillariophyta > Thalassiosirophyceae > Thalassiosirales > Thalassiosiraceae > Cyclotella > Cyclotella choctawhatcheeana. Next base: position 4,595 of record JALLPH010001203.1, read on the forward strand.
ACGAAGCTGTTGAAGTCATTAGACATGTAAGCCAGCCAAAGCTTTTCACGATAGATCTCTAATCACTTACCATTAGAGAATGTTGGTTTGAAAGGTGTTGCATCAAAATCATTTCGAGGTTCATTCCAATGAGCTTCACGCGTTAAAGATCTATCGAATTCTTCCATGTTATCATAATCTGAGTCATAGGCTTCATCCTCGCTTTCTTCCTGAGATTTCCTACGATTCTTTGTTGGCGATGAGGGGCATGTATTATGTGATCGATCACTCTTGACCGGTTCTGAAATACTGCTCTGAATATTTACATCGGGTGATGACTTTAATCTCTCATACCTTGCCAATGTATTGCCATGAAGTTTAATTAGTGTCAGAGAATTGACTCTGAATGACAAAGGAATGTGAGTTATGACTATTACGGTATCATCATATACAAATATGAAACTTGAACTCACAACTCCGGCGGAGCGTCATCAGGTAGCGGGAAAGATTCTCTTGAAATTTCATCATTCATATAGCTCACTGTAAGCTTGTCGCCAGCTTTCAAAGAAACGACATCCATAGCACAAACAGTTGCAAATACCGGGTCTTCGTGCAATACTTCCTCCTCGGTACGATAATCCCACAATCCTGCACGTAACAGTGGGAAATGCGACTGTGATTCGTCGATGTAATCCATCACCGTCTGTAACGGCGCTTCAATATTGACTGTCACGAAATAATCTTCTTGTACATATCGTTGATTGTTATCCTTTGTTTCGTCTTCTCCATCCGTTTCATCTGGATCATTTGTATTATGCCCTCTCCTACCTCGCCGTCTGGCTCCTCTCGTAACTCTACGATCTTCTTCCTCCTCCTGATCCCATTTGATGCGTGCCAATGGACTCGGTAGTGCTGCCGCGAATCGAAGTAAGATGATGTAAGTACCGTCTTCGCCCACGATCATTTGGGAATGAGTTGGGCTCGAATAAGGACGTAATATGTCTGGATTACCCAACTGTTTTGACCATGACCAACGTTTGTAGGGTGGCGGTTGATTCGGATCATCTTCGTCTTCTTCGAGTTCAAAAATTTGTTCCTTGTAATGTAAAGTGAATCAAGGATAATCACTTGTAAGATTTCAGAACGCCACATATAATCAATTTGGCTAAAGACGTAAACGTGAATATATTCTCATTCTCACCTCCTCCTCTACTTCTTCTTCCTCTGCTTCCTCATTGTTATCTTCATCAGCTGCTTCATCTCTCACCCCATTCAGTTCTTCGTTATTATTATCTTCAGCTTGTTCAATGACAGCATCATCATTGTTCTCTCTACCATCACCAGCTCCCTCTTGCTCCACATAACACCCCCCGGCAACTCTAGCCCACCCTCCCAGCACAACCCGTTGTCCCACACTCTCATCATCAATCATTCGCACCAAACTATCGTGTAATCCATAATAATCCGCCTCGCTCCGCAACCGTCGTAAACGCTCTTTACCCTCCTTATTCATCAATTGTCTCAAGAAGTCGGGATTTCTCAAACATCGCAACACATCACCGAATACTTCCCCGTCTCTGTCTAAGAAGATTCGTCCGTCGGAATCGTAGAGACAGGTGTCGAGCCAACGATCGGTCATCATTGTTTCCAGTAGAGGAATGGAGGTACGAACTACGTCGTAGGGATGTCCACCGACATTGAGACGGAGGAGACGTCTAGAGGATAATCCGTTGTTATCCTCTGTGTGGTAAAAGGGGTTTGAATTGGTTCGTGATCGTTTGCGTGTTGATTCCATAGTGTTGCTGGTATTTGTAGGATGATGCTCTTGATTACTCCAATATGTCTTGTGCAATGCTGTGCTTCGCGACACAATATGTAAAAGATGCTTGATCTACTATCTTCTGGATTTCCTCTCCCAGATTAATTGAATGAACGTGTATTGTTCGCTTTCTTCTATTTCCTTTTGTACTCTCCAGACAATTGAATTATGGGTTCAACAAAACTGGCTGTTACAGGACATTTATGTTTTTAGTCTTGCAGTAAATCATGCCGTTATAATATGTCGTCTGACAATAACGTTTTATAGATCTTCTTCTTCAATACCGCACCTGTGCACATAAGATATGTGAGATATGAATTAAATAATGTACGGTTCACAGTCACATTTCAATTCAAATGATACACAGCTTTAAGATCAGAATGATTATGAATGTCTCCGAGCACAAGCAGGCTTCACGTCCAGAAGAGAGCATTGCTAGACGCTACCAATCCAAGCCACAGATAGCAAAAACTCTAGAGAGCGACACTCAAAGCCAAACCAATGAACAGTCATAATCCATCAAAAACATCATACTTAACTCACAACAAGGTACTTGATGCTCAAAACAATTTGTGAGAACATCAAGTCAAAAAACTCATATCAACAAAGCCTCTCACCAATCACAATGTATCTAAGTCAAAAAGAGTCTTTTGCAATATCCATCTTTTGTCTCTAAATAATAAAGCTAGATACATCAACTCTTCATTGTACCTAGATGGGTGTGAGGATGGGAGGATTTCAATTTGATTTGGTGAATGGCGGGAAGTGAAGCATTATTTTAGTAGGCGCATGTGTCATTTGAGGTTCGAGGGCCAGAGTTTGGATTGCCTACCGTTTTAAGAAACCAAAAAAGAACAACCACTCTCTGACAAAATTGAAAATTGACGATGGTGGAACAAAAACCAACAACGATAAACATAGACCTTCGTATCAAATCCGGCCAACAAACTCTAGCCGAATTCGCATCATCCTCCGCCGCAGCCATCATCCACCCCAGCACCAACAACACGGCCGTTCACCCCCTGCCCGTGGCACAACATGAACCGCAGCAGCAGCAACAACAAGCCGGTGAACGTCTAAACGCTACTAGTGGTGCAAGAACACACTCCATATTGATACATGCGCCGGTATCGACTCCAGCCTATGACGGTGCCAAGTTCGATTGTAGGGGATTTTGCATATGGCATCCGCGTTGTCGATTAGTGAGACCCTTGGTGGGGGATGCGGGTGGTTCTGGTAAGTTTTATTCTTCTGGTTGGAGTGCCATTGTTATATCATCTGATACCATTATGGTATTTACTGCAACAAATCTCACGTGATTCATTCTTTCTCTCTCCACCCATATAACAAAGACCCAAACAATTATCGAGTTATACGTAAAATATGTCCGTCCTGCGGCGAATCATCCTTGGTCAAGAAAGAACGTAAACCCACCTCACATGGGTTTAACCCCTACAATCATGCCAAAAGTAGCACTACTGCTGCTGCTAAAAAGGAATCTCTGGACAATACAAACAATTCAAAAGAACGCAAGGAATCGAATGATAAATTATTTACCAAGGTGGTGCCACGTAGTAAAAGCATGGCGGCGAATTCACCGCATTTTCGTAAGAAGAATGAGAGTGCCAAGGCTGATCATGAGAAGAATCATGAAAGCAATAAGTTGAAATCGAGTGAAAGGTCCAAAAAGGATGTACACTTACCTGTCAGAGAGGGGAAACACCCGCCGAAGGATGACTTGAGGCAACGACAGAAAAGTCAAGATCATAATACAAATAAGCTGCAAAAGCAAAAGAGTCAAGGCACTAGTGGTGGACACCATCACGATAGAAAAGACGAACTTCACAAACAGAAGAGTCAGAATGCTGTTCGAAAAGAAGGGAAAGATGATTCATTATCCAAGCAAAAGAGCTCTAGTGATCGAAAAGAAGATGTGGTCCTGAAGAAGAGTCACAGTGAAAAGGTGAAACAACAACAAAATAAAAGTCTACGTACTGATGACAAACGTGACAGAGATCATAATGATAGAGGACCGATGCATCGTGATAAGAAGAGTAACTCACAGAATAACGAGGAGGATAAGAATCGAAGTAAAAGCGAGGCACATCCTGACATGAAGCTTAAGCGCAAGTCCTCGACTCGTAATCATCCTCAACATACCACTGCTGCTCCAGCTTCGAGTAAGTGTACCGAAGAAACTCCTACAATCGGTGCCTCAAAAAGTAGCACGAGCAAAGAAGATGGAGGCAGTAGCAATAAAAATGCAAAGGACCAACCCTCAAAAGACAATCCGAAATCGTCAAAACTTCCCCAGGAAAAGTGTCAGGCTGCTAATGTCAAGGAAAGTCAAAAGAATACAGAAAAGAAGGCAGACATAGATCAATACGTGGGTAAAAGAGTGACAATTCGTAGATCGGCAAGACGTATACGTAGTCTAAGCCCACCGCGGCAAATTATTCGCAAGACCAGCATTCCAGTCACTAAAAATGAGGAACAAGGTGAAGAAAATGCTCGATCAAAGACTTTGAAAGAACGAAGTAAAAGTGTCGGTCATCCTGGGTTGAGGCAACGATTAGATTCGGGAGTCCAATATATTCATGAGAAGCCGGTATCTCATGTGCCTAAGGCTACATTATCCTCCTATCGAGCACAGTTTTACACTGATGTTATGGGACAGAGTTGTCTGCAGAGTTTGATGCATAAGAATTTACAAATTTGAATGAAATTATCTAAGTCTATTTAATGGTTAGCATGTTGTTAGTTAGGAACAGTACCATAAGATAGTTTTGTATCGTAATACGTCATCATACATATTATTATTATGTACCAGTTTGTTGTGATATTTTCCTCATCCTCTTCGCCTACTCAAAAGATGATGGCATTAGTAGTAACACATCAGTTTGCTGCAGGCAGGCTGGATGGGGATCTAGATCTATGGTAGTCAACGTTCGATATGGTAATCTGTACAACATGATGACGAGAAAGACTTTGGCTCAATCGTAGCTCGCCCTCTTTCCTCTTTCCTTTCGCGCCTGCCTGCAGACGCCCACTCTGTCCAAATTTTGCGACACTTCTCTTCGGCGGCTGCGTTCTGCGTTCTGCGCTCTGCCTACCTTCTGCTCTAGCTTAACTTGCTGAATCAATGGAAACATAAATACCTACGAGAAGTGCCAAGACGGTGGGTAAAGCAAGGTGATTAGGTGGAAAAGGGCAAAAGCCACAAGAACTGAAGCTGGCATGAAATTCTCTAGCGCCGCTCTGCTGTGGAGTTTGGTGCACCTCGGTGGTGATAAGCGAGGGGGGATCGCTATTGTAAGTGAATAATGGCAACATTTTTCGTAACTTTCAAGTGTCTTTATTTGAAGTCTTGTATCAACAAACGGAATGGTGAATCGTCGGGTTTTGCGTTTTGCGAAAGACGAGGTATCATAACGACTATTGAACATGGTCGAAGATAATTGTTGTATTGGTAGAGTAAAGGACGAAGGCTGCTTGGTTCGGGTGTGTCTTTATTAGTATGGATGTGAAGTCGTGTTGGGGATTCGTCTCTTTATGCGATCACATTCCAACATCGAAAACTCTCGTATGAACTCAACGCAAATATTTGATCTCCGACAAAAACGAGGCTATGCAAATCCTATTTTGAACTGGATACCAAACGATGATGACATTGATGATTGTAGCACCTTCACCGCGTCATTTATAGTTCATGCACTTCACCAACAACATATTCATATTGTATTCTGACCTCATATTTGGTTTGTCTTATGTCAATATTAATCATGAAGGTTTCATCTCAAACATTGGTATGTAATTCTCGAAAATGTATCATTTCTGTCACTTAGTTTCTCGTGCTTACGTTGTTCGTGTATTCAGAGTCCAACAACGTCACCAACTGCAAGCCCTGTGGCAAATTCAGTAAGCCCTGTTTTAGAGCAGTCTTCCCCTCCATCAATGAGTCCATCAATATCTCCCTCCTCGTCACCAGTATCTTCTCCTACCTCATCTGCACCAACCGCCAGTCCAACTTTGAGTTCAGCGCCAACAGCAAGCCCAGTTGAGGGACAAACAAGCCCTCCTTCAAAGAGTCCATCGGCGTCACCGTCGGCAGCACCAACCTCCAGCCCAACTTTGGGTTCAGCACCGACAGCAAGCCCGGTTGCAGGACAAACAAACCCTCCTTCAAAGAGTCCATCGACGTCACCGTCGGCATCGCCGTCATTGTCCCCATCAGCAGCACCGTCGTCATCTCCTACCTCATATACACTAACCGTCAGTCCAACTTTGAGTTCAGCGCCAACAACAAGCCCAGTTGAGGGTCAAACAAGCCCTCCTTCAAAGAATCCATCGGCGTCACCGTCGGCATCGCCGTCATTGTCCCCGTCAGCAGCACCAACCTCCAGCCCAACTTTGATTTCAGCGCCGACAGCAAGCCCGGTTGCAGGACAAACAAACCCTCCTTCAAATAGTCCATCGACGTCACCTTCAGCATCGCCGTCATTGTCCCCATCAGCAGCACCTTCATCATCTCCTACCTCATCTACACTAACCGCAAGCCCAACTATGAGTACAGTACCGACAACTAGCCCAATTGCGGGACAGACAAATCCTCCTTCAAAGAGTCCGTCCACTGCACCTTCAGCATCGCCGTCATTGTCCCCGTCAACAGCACCAACCGCCAGTCCAACTTTGATTTCCGTGCCGACGGCAAGCCCAGTTGCAGGACAGACAAACCCTCCCTCAAAGAGTCCATCAACATCACCTTCAGCATCGCCGTCATTGTCCCCATCAGCAGCACCTTCATCATCTGCACCTACCGCCAGTCCAACTTCTTTGAGTTCAGAGCCGACGGCAAGCCCAGTTCTAGGACAGACAAACCCTCCTTCAAAGAGTCCATCCACTGCACCATCGAAATTGCCAAGTACTTCTCCTACCTTGAGTCCATCTACAGCCCCGTCAATGCAACCAATCTCATCTCCCTCAGCGAGTCCATCAAAATTGACAACGTCAGCACCAACCGCCAGTCCAACTTCTTTGAGTACAGTACCGACAACTAGCCCGATTGCGGGACAGACAAATCCTCCTTCAAACAGTCCGTCCACTGCACCATCGAAATTGCCAAGTACTTCTCCTACCTTGAGTCCATCTACAG
>JALLPH010001204.1:0-11548 GCA_036939855.1 Cyclotella choctawhatcheeana
TGGTAATTAGCGCTACTATCGGACTATGGTACGGTCAGTGCTATCATAGAGGGTGAACCTACTAGGCCTGTGGGTTTAGTCGGCCAAATTCTCGGCACATGTCGGCAACCGCCGACATGTAGGCGATGTCGGCGCCATAACAACACTATTTGGAGTGTCTTGTGACGTCACGAGTATGTCATAAGTGTCGTATTGTTAAGTATATCACACATTATGTGACGTCAACAGCGAGATCTCGAAAACCAGGCATCTGTCGGCATGCCGACACGCCGACAAAACCCACAGGCCGTGTTGGGTTGCGTTGGCAGGGGGGAGAGTTCGCGCTGTCTTGCGTCAGGTGTTTGGGGGCGGGTGGGCGTGGGGCGCTTACATACAACACACATCCCACAGAAAATCACACATTTAATAGCGGGTTTGGTGTGCACCGTACGCATAATATCATAAATCCATTAAACCATTCTCAAGGACAACAAGACGCACACCAACAAAATGGGAGGCTTGAGTTTCACAATCGATGGAAAAGACCACAACATTTACATGAAGCGTGGATATCGGATATCCAGTTTTCGAAGATGACGAAGAGGAAGAAGCATTCAAAAAATGGAGAAAGACCAATGATGGCATTGCATGTTGTGGTCCTGTACCTCGAGATTGGTCGGAAGAACATTACCTTAATGACCAATATCCATTCGATGAGGAGGAGTTAGAGCGCCATATCGATATTGAAGATGAGGATGAGTGTGACGAAAAGCCTTACATTGACTGGTGCAGCTATGATAAATCAAGAGATGAGTGGGAGAGTGATGGGGCCTCGCCACCCTCGCCTTTTGGCTTTTTCTAGGTGGCCCTCTAGAAAAAGGGGGGGGTTGTGTGGTGGCCGTGATTGCTCCTCCCCCCGACGGCCGATTCACCTCGCACTTCAATCATGGCCATCTACGATCAAAAACGCATGATATCATAGCTGCTCTACGTCCATCAGCATCAGTATCAGACCGCTGAGGAAGCCCATGATTGGTTTTAGTGCTGAAAACCGTAGCCGCGTGTCTATCACTTTACTAGTGAGCACTGCTAGGTGTGTAACCGAAACCAACCGTCGGAATGTGCTGCCGCAGCAGTGCTAATGCAACGGCTACTATCCACTAAGGGACGTGGGGTGGCTAGGATGTCATAAGTTTTAGATCGTAGATAGCCATGGTTGAAGTGCCAGGTGGATCGGCCGCCGGGGGGAGGGGCAATCACGGCCGCCGCTCAACTTCCGAAAGCTAGAGGGCCAACTAGAAAAAGACGAGAGAATGGTGTCGAAGTCCCCACAGGTGGCAAGGATTCAAATTTGTTAAGTTCAATTTAGTAGGCTTAAGGGCTAAGCTAGTACATTTTATTAGTAATATCTGTGGGTGGGGTTTTCCGCCTACTGAAAAAAATCATTACTGTACCATGTGATCTCTGGGAGAAATGTGCTACCGTTATTTTTATTACAAAGGAGAGCACGACTGTGCCTTGTGCGGGCGGTGTAAGATCTTGTACACCTTGTGCTGCTGATGGATCGCGATGTGCTGGGAATGATTGCAAGGCTTGGATCTGTGGCAATCATAAGGGAAGGTATTGCGAGGATTGTAAAGAAGAGAAGCAACCCAGGAAACGTGTGAAGAAGTAACAATGGAATACGGTTTGCAATGCTGACGAATAAGATTTGTTATCAGACAAACTCCTACTAATATCTGAAACAGTAGGGTTCTGTCTTGGTTGCAGGCCAGTGGGCTTTTCATATAGTACAGGAAGAGCCGTAGAGTGTAATGCTTTTTTATCTATGCATTATGATTGTGAGGTAATTTTTAACCATACATTACTGTCTTAAGCTTGAAGACATGATCTGAAGGTTAACTGTGAAATTTGATGTTTTACTTTGATATGTTAAAGTGATATTTCTCAGGTCTTTCAACTGGTTTGATCCATTCCACACCCAGAGATGAAGACTTGGATGGATTGTCCTCGTAAGTCTCCCACAACACAGTCTGACTCTTGATTTGATTATGAATTGTATTTATCACACTTTTGTCGAGAGGTGCATCTATTTCTTCCATGCTGTTGAGTAGATCTTTGTTCAGATACCAATGACCTTGGAAATGCCGGACATGGATCAAATCATCATCCAAGACTTCCATAATCTTATCCATCTCGTCATAATCACGGGCTATTGCGTGTGTCCACATCGGCCGTGGCTGGATGTTAGTGTCTCTTACATTCACCATGTACTTTTGACGACCTTGGTGATACTTTCGTGTCATCGTATTTCCCGTGTATGCGCAATTGGCAGGGCAATGCGGCTTCGCTTCCATACGACTGTATCTTTCGAGCATTAGTTTGTCTTTAAAGTATGCTTCTTCTTCGTCGTCAAGCTTAGTGTAAACTGATGTCACGGTGTTGCTATTGAATGAACAACCAATTTTGCCATTCTTCATCGCTGCTGCACATGCATCAAGAGCTGGACCAAGATGACCTGCCGGATATTGCCCACGAGAACCATTGCTCCCGACAGTAATTTCATCGATGTCACTAAACAGCGCATAGTCGAATTGGCCGCGACTTCTTAGAGCGCAATCAGTCTGTGCTGCCCATTTTGCATGTTCATAAGTTATTTTGGTTGTGTATTTTCCAGATACTTTTGCAGACCAGTCATGCCGAGTGACGAAGTTTTGCTTTCGGTAGTATTCAAATACTGCTTGGACTTCAGGCGTATGCATGTCTACATTGTAAACGTGCACATGAGTAACACCAACTTGATACAATAATGAGATCATTGAGAATTGCTAATATGATGTGCAATGGAATAAGAATCAGGATGACCATCACTTACTAGTCTTGTGATATTCCAAGTACTCAATGATCCAGTGTGGGTCTTTCAAGCCATAGACAGGGTTTCTACAAAATAGTTGAAATAAGGTTGAGAACTGTGAGAACGCGCATTTGTAAAATAGCTTAGTATACCAATGAGGCGATACTTACAGGCAATGGACCAACTGCATTCCTTCTGGCTGAACCTCATTTTGATTCTTTTTCGTAAGTGGTTTGCCCATAGGCCTAGCAAAGGTTGACCCTATTGAAATGTGAAAGCTATCATCCTCTGATTTCAGTATCAAAGGAGGATGCCTTGATAGACTCTTTTCATACTTGAGCTCTTCGCATAAGATCAAAAGAGTTCTGAAGCGGTCGCCATTTGTTGAAAATGGCGTGTTGTACTTCTCTCCTTGAACAAAATAGTGTTCGTAGAGTGATTTGTTGCCTCTCATCAAAATGACAGTCGCTTTTGTATTGAGTTGATTGCCCATAGAGCATGTAAACTCAGCTTTAACCGTTTCTTTTCCGTCGTTGTCTTTTTCTATGGTCAGTGGTAGACGTCCGTCTCCAAGAACTGCAATGACATTATGATGTCTTCCAATACCCATCACATATCGATCAATGGCTATGAATTGTGCATCTTTGCTACGAACAAAAGCATGCTCTATAGAAGGAGCGGCGGGATTAGCAAATAATCTCATCAAGTCGTAATCATTAGAGTAATATATGTGACAACGTACCAACATCACTCATCAGAGCTGGTGGCATATTTTTTGCTTCATCGGTACCAACGTGTGCTCTTGTATTTTCAGGAGGCAGGACTGCAAGTTTAGTTTCTGAATGCATGAGCATCCAACACATATTGCTATCATACATTCGGTCTACTCCACGAAAGTAGCACGCATTGAATGATAGTGTTGAGTAGTATGCACCCAACAGATATTTAGAATCAACCAAAGAAAATAAATCCAGCAGTGTTGCAGTAAGAGCATCCATGGTCGCGTGGATCTTTGATAAGTCCTTTTGACCCTTCAATCTTTCTTTTGCAAAGCGTGATGTGGCCATAGTCTCAACTGATTTGCCTTTCTTCGCCTCCTCCAATGCGCTGTTCTCTAAAGAAAGCAACCAATCTGTATTGTTGGCCACCACAAACTGTCCATCAAAATCAATACTCCAATCATGCGTCCCATCACTTGCCAAAACAAATCTATAATCCTTCTGATTGGGTTTTAGAGCACTCTTGGACTTGACTTGATACTCTAAATCCATCCATACAGCACAATTCCCCTTCATCGTGCGTTCATCACAAAATTTATGTTCGTTGACTTTATCTACGTGATGTCTACAAGTCTTTCTATTACCACCGATACATAATTCCCAATCATACCCTCCCTCACCTGCCCTCCTCGAATGTATCGCCATTTCATCGTAGCCCATATTCTCGAACTCTTTCCGTTTCGATGGAATATATTCCATAATCTTTGAAGACAGTTTCAAGTGACTGTATATCTCATACGCGGCTAATTGTGCCTCAGCGTCTCCACAAAATTGATGCTGTCGTTCGCAGAACAATAAACCCGTATTACCTGCAATGTCTATTACATCGGGGCACTTCGTGTCCCATTCCTCCCAGTGTTTAGGACCACCATTTAACAGCTTGGGCGCCTCCCTCCAATGCATTAAGCATTCGTCGGGTACATTGAAGTTAGGGTCGAGGCCCGGTTTCCAATCTATGTCATAGGCAGCATTTAAGGAGTCGATATCCCATATGCCAAAGGCAGTGTCAAACATCCCTGTCCAGTCCACCTCGCGAACTTCATCTGGGACGACGAGGGTGCGTTTTAGTACCTTGGCATGTTGTAATGCGGTGATGAATTGGAATAGCTGATTGTTAAGACGACCACCAAATCGTTTGTAAGTTAAAAGGCGTTTGCCTTTGGTTGGGTCAGGTTGATAGATTTGACTGTTGCTGTTTGGTTTGATGTTTGATTGCTTTGGGGCTTCTTTTATTATTTTTACAGTAGATTGCTTCGGGGTTTCTATTATTATCGGAGGTGGTGAATCTAGCTTGACTTCATTCTTTTTCAGTCTAGGAGCAGACACGGTTGTTGTTGGATCTGGCAGTGATGACTTGATGTCTTTTTGAATTACATTCCATGATAAAAGTATGGTGCCAATGGAAATCACTATCGATGCCACTATGAGGAATCTCAGTGCGTATTTGGCAAAGGTCGGTTTCTTCCTTTTGTGTAATCGGGGTCTTGACCGGTGCATGGTTGTTTATCTCTTATCAATTACGATTTGCCACAAGTAGGTAGTGTAACACTAACCATAAGCTTGGAACACTTCGTGGATTTGCTGTTCGGCGGCCGTTAGGCGGTGATAGGAGCGAGGGGTTTTGAGTTAGGGTTTCATAGAGGTAACTGCAGTTAATTGATAGAGGGAAGTTAGCAAGAACGTATCTTACCTTTACTTAAAAAGATTATTTTCACAAATCTTTTCGCCTCTCCTCTTTTTTCGTCCTCTCTTCCCGCCTCAACTCAAACACGTCGCCTGATTGCTGATGATGATGATGATGATTAAAAAGGGTGAGAGCGTAACAGAAGACAAAGCAGACGAAGCGAGCCTTTGCTTTGCTTTGAAGAAGATGACAATAGACTATCAACTAGCCAGCATTTAGATACAACCATGTGCGCCCCCGCAGACGCAGCGACGAAACAGCAGCCCCTCCGGCCAATTCCTCTCCTAACTCAAATTAACATCTACCTGATCAATGTCGTATTTGCCGCGCTGCATATCATTCTGGAACCAACTGGAATCGAGCCAGTAGTCTCAGCATTCGCTGTTGGCAACTTGTTTGGACTGATTATACCTTGCTTTGGAGTGATTGCACTCTTGGTGCATGCCATTGTTGGTCCTGTACTGAATCTACTTCTACCGGGTGCGTATGAGACGTATGTGTTACAATGCAAATGGCAATGGGCTGGAGCCTTATTCTTGGTGAACGTTGTCGTGGGGCTTCTTGACAATTCACATCATAATGTAGCGGGCGCGAACAATAGATTGAAATCAAGCAACAATCCCATAATCCAAGCGAGCAATAAATTCTGGGAGTCGTCTTTTGAATACGTACAAATGAATATCAAACCATGGAAAGAAGGAGCAACTTTGCCACCCGACAGACAATACATCTTTGCATGCCATCCGCATGGTATTCACTGTATGCCACTGGCTATCTTTCATTGCAAGGGTACACCATTCGATAAGGTATTCCCCGGTATATGTGAGAATAAACTCAGTGGTCTGGCTGCCTCGGTTGTATTTCGATTGCCTGGGGTTCGAGAATTCTTCTTATCAATGCCATATATTGATGCAAGTCGCCATGTTGTCGAAAGGGCTTTGAAGGCTGATAGATCTATTTTTGTATGTACTGGATCAGGCGAGGAATCTCTCCTTACGAAGCAGGGAGAAGACACTTTAGTACTGTCGAGACGAAAGGGATTCATTCGTTTAGCTCTTTCCTATGGATGTGATGTAGTTCCAATATTTGGAGTTGGCAATTCAGATTTGTTCAAAACGTATTCATGGGGTATGGGAGTACGTATGTGGTTGCAGAAGAGAGCCCATGTGTCCATCCCTATCTTCCACGGAAAGTATTTCACTCCTTTGCCCTACAAAAAGCCTGTGACAGTTTTGGTGGGTGAGCCTTTGACTGTACCAGTACCAAAAGTACGTGGAGAAAGACCCGATGAAGAGCTTGTAGAGAAGTATTTGAAAATCTACATTGAGAAGGTGAAGGAATTACACAAGACGAATACAACTGGACGGAAGCTGCACATAATCTGAGGAAATGAATGTAAACGTTATATACTAAGTTATTTCAAGCGACCTCAATGGATACTACTACTCTTGTCGTGGCTCCGAGTTCCAATAGTCCCCAATAAGAATCAAAAATCGATTTGTTATCAGTTGTGATATGGCAGCAATTTTCGTAACACCAAATTTCCCTGCCAAAATTCCAACCTGTATTGAATAACGAGCAGTGTCATCAACAATTCCCCAGTTATTATTCGAAGAGGTTGTTGTGACACCCAACATTCCATCACGTAAGCAACATGGCATAATTGCAAATCCTGCCCTAACTTCCCGTGCCTTGGTCAATACATACGGTGAAAGCTCATTGCATCCGTGTAGACACATCAGGTAGTCTCCACTCTTTGGTTCAAAACAGTCTGATGTTATATCACCCGATACGAATGAAACATTGTCTGTCACGGTAGAATCATCTTTATTGGCTTTCTTGCCGAACTTTTCAAACGCAGCACGGTAGCTTGACCAACATGGTCTTTCTTCCTTATCTATGCAAACTACCTTGATAAACGAGAAGCGATATGCCAACATTAATCCTCCTAGAGCATGCCCGCACGCCAAATCATAAATTGTCATGTTCTCACGACGAGCACCCGTTGGATCATGTTGCTTGCTTAAGCGTGAATTGATATCAGCACCTATCAGAGTGACTGATTCCACTGTCTCGCACATTTCTTTACTTCTAAGCTGTTGAGGGAACTGCTCTGCAACCCAAAACAATACATCAGCGATTTCTGCTGATCCAGGACAGCGTTCAATGATGTATGCTTTGAGTTGTTGTTTAAACTCATCTGGCAGGTCGTCGACCATTGAATTCGAGTCAATCACATTTGCACTTCGAGGTAAAGCTGAAAATAACTCATCAAAGCGCTGTCTGCGCTTGCCACCTTTTCTTTTTTGCATATTAGTCCAGTCAGTGGGCAGATCTGAAGCTTTCCTCTTACATTGTCGCTTGGAGGCAACAGTCTTTCTACTTTGTTCATCATCATCGGCCATCATTGACACTGTACTGCTCAGGAAACAGGAAAGGGCGGAAGGGTGTGTGCGTGTATCTGCTATCTGCGTGTATGTGTGCGTGATTGTGAGATGAGACATGGCGGCAAACTACCAACGCGGGAGGCGGGAACTGACTGTTTTCAAAGATCTAGAGTCTTTCATCCTCATCATGGCGGCCAAAATAAACATTGCATCCTCTACGCACAGCACCGCCGAACTCTCAACAATCCTCTCTGAATATACATCTGCTCCGATCAAATCCAGCAAGCAGCTCTTTGGTGGCTACTCTGGCTCGTCCTACCTCGTAGAACTCGATGCAAGCCCATCATCACCCACACAATATGTCTTGAAAGTAAGCAATGGTTATACCCACGACGATGCTGAGTTTATGTGTCGGACAGCTGCTTATCTGGGTTCTGTCGGCTTCGAAGATTGCTGTTTGCCTATACCCAAGATGAAGCAGAAAAGAGATCCATCGTATGTTTATGTGTCCAAACTTGAGAGCAATGGTGTACCATCGCTTCTATTAACCTACGTAAAGGGACAACAGGCTGATAAGATTATGAGAGAAAGTCCTCATCTGGCAAAAGTTGTAATGCGTGGAATTGGTGGTGGATTAGGAAGGATGCATGCGTTGTCTTCTGGGATAGATGCAGAAAAGGCGAAGGCATCGGGCATACGCTGGTATGAGAATGATGGAGGGTGTTGCGATGTTCAAGACCAGTATGAAGATAAAATATTGGGCAAGATCATGTCTGATCCTGATGCTAGTCAACATGAGTTTGTAGAGTTTTACAAGAGGGAATTGACCGACTTGAAGAATGAGTTGGGTCTGGTTAAAGCTGGAATGTTCGATATGGGTGTAACTCACGGCGATCCGTTTGCAGATAATATAATGAGCAATCCCGAGGTACGAATTATTGGTTTATTTTTATTTCACATTGCTCATAATAAACTCACCTCTTCTAGAATGGAGAGTTGGTGGCATTTATTGACATGGAGGATGTTTGTGTCGGTCCACTCCTCTTTGATTTGGCGTGTTGTTCTATTGGCTCTTGCTTTACAAATGCCAACGAGGACAGTGAATTTAATGGCAAGTACAATCAAATTTTGGATTTTGACTTGCTATCCTCCTTCTTGGGTGGCTACACGGCCGATCGAAAGCTACCTAGCATAGAAGTTGAACATTTTGTGGCATTCATGAGACTTACTTTGCTATGTAATTGTAGCTGGAGATTTATCAAGTTCAATATTCAGCAGAAAGATGTGCCAGCGGAAGCCAAGAACTCTTATGTTGAGCTTCAAGATAGGATAAAATACTTACGGGAGGAGTCGGTTGTAGCGAGGATTATGGAGCAATTAAACATTTAGAGCTGTCTTATTTTGATTGTGGGTTTATTTTACTAATTCATGTAAGATAATATGCAGAAGTGTGTATTGTCTGCATATCATCTATTTGATCTTTACATTAGCTGTAGGTAAAAAGCTATACAGTCATAATAACACTATCATGGCAATCTAGGAACTTTTGAAGTATCGGGCGGCGTACACAAGTCATCGTGGCGTCGTTTGTTGGATGTATTACTCAAAACAGTCAACTCTTCACGCGGTGAGTCTCCTAAATCTTCAACAGCAGCAACTGGATGGCTATTGCCGTCGTTATTTTCGCCCAGATCCTCATCAATGCCTCCATGGACATTGCCATCGTTTTGTCTTTCAGCTGCAATTTCTGCCTTCATTTGTAAAAGCTTCATATGCGCCAGATTTCTCAAATCACCATCTTTTTTAGAATGATAGGCAATATTTTCCAGGGCAGTCATTCTGCATTGGAGTTTATCGCAATTATTTGGATAAGGAGGTGGAAGAGTTTCGGCTGATCGGGTCAGGATACCTCCTCTGGATTGCAGGATTTGTTTGATATCCATAAGCATAATGTGGCTGATGACAAGAGCATCATCCTCAAACGCTTCGTCACTGGCATCAGTGCACACTTTATCACCAATGTCAAGTCTCACAAGATTCTTCAGTCTCTTCACACAATCCACCAAAACAAAATCATAATATCCAAATTGTTCAGTTTTGTCAATATCAGAAAGACGACGGGGGTAGCAAAAGCATTCATTGATATCAAATCCATAGGAGATATCAAGTCGTTCCAGCTGCACAAGAGTCTCACTTATGACAGCAAGCGCCTCTGGTAAAACAATCAGCCCAGGGCCAAAGGATAAAACTTTGATGTTGCTAATTCTAGGTGCGAGCTCTTCAATGAAATCGTTGCCAATAGGGTAAGCCTCATCTAATTCACGTGCCCAAGGTAACGATTCTGTTGTTATTTCTAAAAATAATTCCTCCAAGTCATCGATACACTGCACATGTCTTAGCAGTCCAACCTCCTCCGGGACATACCGTTTCTCGTGAAAGGTATGTTCCAAAAATCGACCAAGACTTCCCTCCACGTGACCTTTATACAACAATGACTTCATACCATGTGTATCTGGTCTAATCTTTTGTAAGAGATCTAATTTCCAGCTGTCGCTCTCCCTTATTTCCATATCCGCTTTGACATTCCATAATTTGCGAATAGGGTATGAATAAAAAACTTTGGTCCCCGAGGCAGCCATTCTCATCCGTCCCTCCTCCACATCTAAGACATTCAAAAAATGCTCATACTTTTCTTCAAGATATTCCTTTGACTCATTGATTTTGTCGACAAACCCCATATAATCTTCGTAATCTACCACATCTATTTCTATATTATTCCCATTGTGCCGAGAGGACCACGGAGGGCCCTCCGTCTCATTATAGCCTGAAAATGCATCCATTTTGTCGCGTTCCATCCGTGCTGCTCGTATTGCCTCCTCCATATCCACAAGCCCCTCATACGGAGGAAGTAAGTTAAACTGTTCACTAGTGTATTTCATACATTGCAACACTTTATTCATTTCCCCATTTTGATCACACTTGACGGGATAATCATCAAAGATTTCATCAGGAGGTTTTGCTGATTCAACAATAACCAACCTATTCTCCTGCTGGTCTTCGTCAAACCCGTGTAAGTAGCGTTGTTCTAATTCATGCGTAGAATACCTATAATCTGACGAGTTGGGGGGTAATCCATCATCACCTTCGTATGCTTCTAATTCGTTCTCTATATCAGACATTGCCTCTTCTAGACGAGTTAGGCTGTTCGTGGAAGCTGCCGTAAGTTCGTTGTAGCGGCTCGGGAATTCGTTGGCAAAATTATCATTGATTGTGTACCTTCGGCGGGTGGGGGTTGCCATCGCGGTAGTTGATTCGTTGTCGCTCTCTCCACTGTTACTGCTGCTAGAGTTGTCGAATAATTCGTTTGTATCCTTTATATTCCTATCGGCTTCATTACCAGCTAGACAAATAGCTGCTAGGGGTTGTGATACTCCCGTCGGGGGAGAATCAGAATCACTGATGGCCATGCTATCTTCAGCACCACCTTGGGGGCTTTGAGCTGGAGGAGGAGCACGACGAGGACGCGGAGGTGTTGATAGATTCTCCATTCTCGGTTCGATTAATATCTGCTATTACTATTTACACTGTCAGACCAAAAGCACCAAATTGTTGTTCGTTCTCTTGTGTTTGTTCAAGTTTGTTTCCTCTTTGTTTGCTCTGGTTTCAAGTGGTTTTTCATTTTCATTTTTATGAGCGTGCTTTTGTGTCAACAAGTGTGACACACAGTCACACAAGTGCTTTTGTGTCAACAAGTGTCACACACAACAGCGCACACCACCTTTTAATTTTAATTAGTGAATATTTACTACAAGTTTACTTTCATTTGGCCAGAGCGCTACCGCAACACTCCTTAAGCAGTCCATAA
>JALLPH010001205.1:0-11526 GCA_036939855.1 Cyclotella choctawhatcheeana
AGTATGGGAAACGCTAACAAAATCGGTGTGACGCTGGAAATTTCTTGGTTGAAAGTTGAACAGAAAGTTGTCTGACAAAAAAAGTACCCCCAAAAAAAGGTACCAAAGGGGGGGAACATGATATCTCAAAAGAGCCGTTTTTCATGATAGGGAGCAATGACATTGTGGGCTGCAAGCAAAGCCGTGTACATGAACATCACTGTTTGTGGCTCTTCTTATCAGCCAATTCATGCACTCATAATTTCGTGTATTCGACATACTTCGTAATAATACACTTCGTCTACCATCGCTCCTAAATACTTCACAATGGCCGCTTCATTAAAATCAATCCTTCGTCTTTGTAAAAATAAAGATGATCTCCCGGAGTCTGATTTGGTCTCTAGATTGAAAGCAACGCAAATTGATCCCGATGTACTTGCTACAACTTATTCACTGCTTATTGGGGACGAACGCATCCGTGGGGCTACACTACTCCATATCGCTGCCAGGTTCGGCAGAAGTCCCGAATTCTGCAAGGAATTTGTTGATCTGGATGCGAATCTAGTGAAAACTGCAGACGTTAATGGATTTCTACCAATACATCATGCTTGCAATCGCGAAGGAATCGATTTGGATACTGTAAAGTATTTCTTCGAGATATACCCTGAAAGCATCAACATTCAAGCTCGTGGAGAAGACGGAGATTACTTCTTGCATATGCTATTGAAACCCGAAATTGAATCGAGCATGAACGAGTTTGGAGAAATACGTGAAATAGCGAGAGGGGGAACTAAGGCGATGCTCATTGAATTTATATTGGAGCATGATTCAGGAGTTCTGTCCACTCAAAACGGTTACCTAAAACTTCTATTTCATCGCCTTTGTGAACTCAAATACGACTCCGAGTGCAGGGATGTTATAGAGCTTATATTAGACGCGCACCCGGAATTTATCCTACTCTCGGCTCTGACAGAAATGGAGCAAGAAATGGAGCTGGTGAATGAACTAAAATTGCAATGCGAAGCTGTGCTGGACCAAGTGCCAGATGAAAACGGCCAACTACCAATCCATCGGGTAATTTCAACTAGAAATCCCACTCTATGTGCTATCAAACTTATGATAGCAGCCAATCCGCAGAGTGTTCATGTAACCGACAACGAAGGTCTTACTCCTCTGCATCTTGCCTGTAGATCCGGGACCTTGAAAATTGTCAAGTATTTGGTGGAGCTTAATTCAGATTCTCCTACAGCTGCTATTGATGCAGAAGGACATATTCTTTTTCAACACGCATGTCTTGGAGATAACCTTGACATTGTCAAATACATCTTGGAGGTTTCTCCACGTGGAGAAGGTTTCACCCCACTGCACCTTGCCTGCAGATATGGGACCTTGAAAATTGTCAAGTATTTGGTGGAGCTTAATTCAGATTCTCCCGCCGTAGCTCTTGATATTGTTGATCATGACGGTAATCTTCCACTTCACCATGCTTGTCTTGGGGGTAACTTTGATATTGTGAACTACATCTTGGAGGTTTCTCCACGTGGAGTGACTGTTCCAAACACAGATAAAAAGTTGCCCATCACGGTACTTCTTTATGATGCCAATTGTGATAGAGATCAGCATTATGTGGATACAGTCGATAGCTTACTTCGAGCCAACCCAAAAGACTCGCTTGAAAATCTTTATTTGAACGTGGAGAGTAATTGATCAATTGGTATTGGGCATTGGGTATTTAGGTATTTGTCTGAAAAAAGTACTCTACATTATTATTGGTAGAGTCGATGGGGAAAACAAGATTTTAGAGAATATCATGGTCTTACTTTTATTGTGTTGAGTAGACCATAATTGTAAAGAAATAATTGTGTTGAGTATGGCATTTGCTGAATAATTGGTCAGTTGACTATAGCACATAACACAGTCTTCGTTCGTGTAATCAATTCTCTAATGTGTATATCATACAATGTACTCATCGTTCTGGTTGCCCCGAAAGAACAAAGATAAACTTGTTCCGATGGATCTCGGCTTTTGGATATTTCACTCGCCTCCAACCTTGCAACTCTCCATCCCCTGGAACATTGAAATTGGAAAATTGTACAGTGAGTGAAGATTCCACTCCTAAAAAGCTTGTATTCAGTTTTCCGATTTTCTTTAGAAGTTGACCCCTATCTAACAATAGATGTCTTTAGCAAATCGCCTTCGAAGTGTAGGTAACAGAGATCCCTCAACCATAGATGCGCTTAACGAATCGCCTTCGAAGTGTAGATTGTCATTTTTCTCGACTCACAACTGCACTAAGCAACGGACATCAACCACATGTTCTCCCCCACTAGATTATTCAGTCTTGATATGAAGTGTCTCCTCTCCTGAAACCTTGTGTTATGATAAAACCGCCCGAAAGCCAAGTCAAATAATATATATGTACTGTACACAGCACAGTAAGAAGTGATGGCAGCTTTTTGATCTGCGACCTCTGACCTCCTCATTAGAATGCACATCATGCTGTATTGTCCATCATGTCCCTTTTAAGCCATGCTCAAACTCAGTCTACACGCGGTGTTCGGATTCTTGATTGGTATTTGACGTTGGAGAGGTACGAATGGTTCATTGCCGCTTATGTTTGTGCACACCGATTACCGATTACACTCATACGATGAGCTCTCAAAAAAGAAGATATCTACCACATCTCACTCTTACAGAGAATCATCAAAATTCAGATACGGCGCAACAGGGGAAAAAATCGGACCCCACACAAAATCAGCCGAAGGATGATTCTCTTATTGCGCGGACCACTTTTCTTTCAGGGGACGATTTCAGGACCCCTTTCATTTGGCGCACTCACATCAATGGCAACCACCATGGCCGTCTCTCCCCCACGCCCTCCTCTAGGCTCCATACCAACCAATCGGACTCATGTTGCCTCCCCCAAGCGTCCTACTGCCGCTCCTCCCGCCGCTGCGGCTGCCCGTGTTACCGAATCATCCACGAACAATCGATATGTTCAGCCCCAGTTCATTCCATATTCACCCCCCTCCCCAGTGAAACGGCTCATGACTAATGTCTCAAAGTTCAGGTGGAATGTTCCAGAGCTGCGTCCCCGTCAGCGCTATTCGTTGTCGTTCATCTTTCACAACAAAGCGTCCGGCGGTACTGTCCTTCTTGTTGACCGAACAGGCGGTGGAAAGTCCCACACGATGAGATGCAGCGGCGTGTTTACAAGAGGCATCATCGTTATCATAGTGCCTCTTCTCGCACTCGCCGCAGACGTCTTCCTCAAGTTTGTCACCGACGAAGACAACTACGGCCCTGTTCAGGCGATCCATTTTGACGAGGACATTGGCGACGATCGATCATTACGTCGTGATCTTATCTCCGATCTGAAGGACATCTCCCCCCAGACAAAGCGTACTGTCTTCCTATTCATATCCCCCCAGCGTCTCAATCAATACCAGGACCTACTGCGTTGTTTGCTCGCCCGCCACACACAGGGAGTTCTTCGCAATGTCATGATTGACGAGTTCCACCTATTCTGTCAACATGGCCTCGACTTTCGTAAAGAAATTCGAGACATTTGCCGTTCATTCATTAAAGTGTTGATGGAAAGGAGACGTCCACCGTATTTGCTTCTATGCACCGCCACATGCAGCATTCACAACATTGAAGCGTTTCGTAGAATGACTGGCGTAAATCTACGTCGGGAGAACCATGTTTGGTCCGATCCTGTCGACTTTCGACAACGGAACATTTCCATGACTTTCGAGTTGTCATCGAAGTATAAGAAAACCACATGCGATGTAGTACTTCGCTTTCTGTCCAATGATTCCACTGGTTCATTCATCGTCTACACCGGTACAGCGCATCTCGCTAAACAGCTCCATCAATCCTTACGCGACGCTCTGAACAAAGACAACAATCCAGTCGACGTTTTGCTGGTGCATGGCTCTCAGTCATCACTCGAAAAGTTTCAATACACTCGTGCCTTTACGTCCACGTCATCTAGGCTGACTGATGCTGGGATCAATCTGAGGGGATTCGTCGGAACATCAGCTATCGATGCAGGTTTAGACCATCCAAACCTGACTTTAGGTGTGATAAACCAGATGCCCCGAGACATGCAGTCTTTGGTTCAGCGACGTGGACGTGTTGGTAGAGGTGGTAACCCGTCTGAGAGTTTCTTATGTGTGAGCTTTGATGACTTCATTTACATTGCATTGCAGATTATGACTGATTATCATCACCAGTCACACAATTCACACCTTCCTGAGCATGAACGTTCATATGTTTGTCGTGTCAAATTTGAAGAGTTCATGACTCTGTCTAGATTTATCAGTCTTCGACAAGGATGTTGGCACTGTAAGATTGAAGCCTATTGCTCACGCGGCTATTTGATAAATGAAAAGATATCACCCGACAATCCTTTGTTTCCTCCGTGCAACAACAAGTGTCCTGAATGCAATGGAGCAATACAGACTTATTTCCGTCCCATTTATGTTATGGGGTTGATATACTATCTCGATTCCGATTGTGCATCCCGTGCCTTCCCAATGTCCATTGATGACCAATCGCGAAGTGATCTTGTTGACCTTGTATGGAACAATGAGACGGCGCTACAATTGATTTACGATCGCCGT
Organism: Cyclotella choctawhatcheeana; assembly: GCA_036939855.1. Lineage (NCBI taxonomy): Eukaryota > Bacillariophyta > Thalassiosirophyceae > Thalassiosirales > Thalassiosiraceae > Cyclotella > Cyclotella choctawhatcheeana. Next base: position 4,608 of record JALLPH010001205.1, read on the forward strand.
TCTGGTACTATAAAACGTTACCAAGTCGAGGGATTGATGATGCAGCTGTTTACGGTAGGTATTTTCCAGCTCACTCATGTTGACAAGAAAGGATCAGGTATAATTACCCTTGTTAGGGAGAAGACACATTTGAATCAATTTAACATGGACAGGTACAAACGTAAGGATGTGTATAAGTTTCTTACAACTCTGGATGACAGTAAGCCACGTAAATACAAATACGAGGAACTCTTAGTCAGTCAGACTCTAAAATAAGAAGTTATTTGTTTCATTATCCAAATTTAGACATTTCTTGGCATTGTAACATCCAGTCAGGCTCCTCCACTTCGTCTGGCTCTTCAATAATGCGTGTGTTCCGTCTTGAAGATTGAGCATCTTTAATGATCTGACCAATCACGTCCATCATTTTCTTCTCTCGTTCATCTCTATCTTTCGCATTCTTACGCTTTTCTTTGATTCCATCTTTGCTGAGTAGCCTCTTACCTTCGTGCCAAATGTCTAATAAGCATTTCACATTGAATCCACGATCCCTACTTGCTCTTGCTTCATCTTCAGTCGTTACTTCCTCTTCCAACTCCACTGTGCCCCTGATCCACGCTGAAGAGCGTCAATAGCCATGCGTGTAGGCTCGCCATCTTGCACGGCGGGAGTGGGAGGGACTAGCGCCTGAGTCTGGGGAGGAGGCGGCTGCTGTGTGGATGGTGGCGGTGGTGTATTGGACATGATATTGATGATGGCAACAGCAGAAGGCGGCGGTGAGAAGGCGATGATCTGCGATGATGGGGATGATGAGTGTGTGAGTGGAGAGGAGCAATTTTTTTTTACTTCCGCAATCTGAACAGTGGTTCGCGCTTTTAGAGGTTCTTTCCGAACTAAAAACCCCCTTTCCTTATTTCTATTCGGGGCGGAAATACACAAAGATACCCAAAAAAGAACCTCTGTTAGAGTGAGCTAAATGTTGTTGTGTGTCAATAATAATTGTCTTGTACATCATGTGCTATGTCAGCTCAGTGGGGGGACTAATTATGCCCTCTATTTTTATCATAACATACTTTCAAACATCAATCATCGCACCTCACCATGGCCATGAAATCACGAAAGACTCCAAACAATGAGGGAGAATACGTGATCAACAACAGCGAGACATCCAATCAGGACTGGATCTTGAATGCGTACCGCTCGCTCGAGCCGAGGGTGAGACTCATTGTTTATGATTCGTCGATGCCGCCGCCACGCATTACCTAAATCTATCTTTTGAAACGCTCACGAAACATCATAACTTAGAACTATCTGCGAGAATTCACATCCAAGAACGTACGTCCCGACGGACGACCTTTCAAATCCGCCCGTCCCACATCCATCCAAACCGGTATCCTCAATCGCAATGCCTCCGGTAGCGCCATGGTCACACTCGGCGGGGGCATCTACGGCGGGGGGACTCGAATACTGGCTGGCTGCACTTTACTCGTCGGACGTCCGTCCGCGACGACGCCGAATCATGGCGATTTCGAACTGTACATGTCGGCGAGTCCGTTAAGTGGACCGCGGTTTGACTTGGGTGGGCGAGAGTTCATTGATTCTACCTCGGTTATGATCGGTACTGCGGCGGATGTTGGTGAACCTGGTAACGAAAGCAATAATAATGCTGTGCAATTGGCTCATGATCCAAATGCCAATACGGACATTGAACATCCTCCGCAACCATTGGATGTCAAAATCCTCGAATCTTACATACGACGCACACTCCGTTCCTCAAACTACGTCAATCCGGAAGAATTATGTATTGTGAAGGGGAAGGCAGCATGGCGTATTAGAATCACGGTACACGTACTCAACTCGGAGGGTAATGTACTCGATGCATCCATGCTATGTATAATCGCGGCGTTACGTGATTTGGAATTACCAATGGTAGAAGTAGAGGAGGTGGAGGGCACTGGATCGGTAGTTCGGGTTGTGACGAATGAATCTGAAACAATAACGAAGCAACAACGGCAGAGTAAGAAGAAGAGACAGAATGGTAAAAAGTTAACTTTGGGTAAGGCACCGATTCCAACTACCGTAGCCATATTACCGGGGAAGAAAAATGTTTTGGTGGTGGATCCCACGACCTTTGAGGAGGATATGTCCTTTGGTAATTCTGTAACAGTTGTAGTGAATACTGATGGTGATGTAGTGAATTTGAGTAAGAAGGGAAGTGAAACGAAGCTGAGTTTGGAAGAGATGAAGGCTGTGATACAATTGGGGACAGAGAGAGCCAGGAAGTTGGAGGGTTTAGTAATTGGTGCTGATGCATAAAACAGAACATAATTTTTAAGATACTTAAATGCTAATCTTTCTTTTGGTATAAATATGCAAACACGAACGAAACAAATACATCTAATGCATGTCTTCCTCATTATCATCTCTATCGAGTTCGTCATAGGCATCATTTAATTCCCCTGCTTGGGCCTGTGAGAGCCTGTTTCTTTTTAACTTTGCAAGGGGATTTAAGGGATTGCCAAACTTGCTCCTAAAACCTCCAGTGCCCCTGGGAGATGCAGTGCCTCCATTTTTTTGTCCTTTCCTCTTTCGCTGCCAAATGATTCCGGCCAATCCAAATATTATGAATGCCGACACGAGTGTAGCCACAATTATTGGAATAAGATTGTTAGATGATACAGGTTCGGGTACCTTGTCTAAAGAATGTGGCGGAGCATTCTCTCCAGTTTGTCCAGATACAACTGGCTCTGACGAAACAGGTCCATATATAAACTTATCGTACATTGGTAGATCGCATTTGGTGCTTGTAAACTCTATACAAGAACCTTCGCACATGGCTGGGCTATCCAGACAAGATGAACCTTGTAATTCTTGAAAGATTGAATTGCATTCACTACTTATGGAGGTACTGTTGATACCAAAGTTGTTGGTATTCACAGACATGGACGATCCATATTCTATAAAAATGGTTCCTGGCGCAGTTGACGACGAGGCATCAAAGCAGCTTTCTGACATCTTGTTATCCCCGCCATTCGTTGAGACTATATCTCCTGCCTGAATATGACAAAGGATGGTGTGAGATGGTGCAATAAGTTGAGAGGGTGTCAGTTGAGGAGTTGATTGGCTTACCATTGCAAAGTTCTCGTCAAATAAAGTTTTATACACTGACACAAAGCCACCAATGTTACCGATTGTTCCAAATAATGCAGCATTCTTCCTAAATATACAGTCGTTTATCTCAACCGACATGGCTGATCCATTTGTGGTGTTCATTAGTTTTTGTATATCGAGTTCGACCTCATTAACAGCATCACTGTGAATCAGGATTGAGCATTGACCAACATTTGACTGGCAACCAAGAATAGAGTAAGATCATAGAAAGTAGTTTACTCATTCAATATGGATTAGAGAAGAAAACTCACCATCCATTCACAATTCTTTAAATGTAGTGTTGCGCCTTTCTCTCCAGCGGCTACGACAGATGATCCTCTTGATGAAAGCATTCGCAGCCCAGCAAGCTCAACCCCTGTAGCAGAACCAGTGACGTGAAATTGTGTTTGACCGCCCACGATTGCGCACTCGTCGCTTAATGAGCCTGAATTTCCGCATTTTATTGTGATATATTCTTTATCAATGACGACAGGGGCTTGTGCAGTGCTCGAATCTATGTCTAAGGTTGACTGAGGACAAATTATGAAGTCTCTTTCGTCGTCAATACTTTCTCTAACTGCAGTAACCAATTCATCCCATGTAGATACGCATCCTTCAATAATTTGCTCAGAGGATATCAGCTCATTATCTCCCGGGTCATTCTCTACAACACAAGTGTCGTCAAATTGTCGACACAACCCATCAGAATAAATACCGTTACACGTTGGTGGCACCTCGTTTTGTAAAAGTCTCGAGCTAACTGGGGCATCCTCAAACTCGGCACTCTCTGATGCACTAGAAGAATCGCAATTGTTTTCATTTAATTCAAGTGTCGAGTCATCGTCATACTCGACTAAACCTGAATCCCCGGTGATGACATTATCGGCAAACTCAGTTTCAGACATGGCAATTGTACCAGATTCAACATGTATGATAGACTGTGAATAAATGAATTATAAGATATCATGCGCAATAAATAAACAGCTTGATATATAGCAATGATTACAACTCACATCTGCAGCGTTCTTCACAAACTTGGATTCTGAAGTTTGCAATCTACCGCCCTTATTAACAATGACTGACCTCTTGACACGTTCCGACTGAAAAAAAGGGATGTAAAGATCATGAGCACCTTATCAAATCTAGAGGATGCATTATACAAAAGAAGACGCGACTCACATCAAAAACACTATTTTCCACCGTCATATGAATAGAATGCGCCATGGGAACGTCAGCACGAACACTCGCAGCCTCGCGAAATATATCATCGGTCTGACTTAATACACCTGCATCCTGCGTTTCCATTTCTCCGTGGTGGGACGTCATCAGAATCGTAGCTGATCCCGTATTGCCGTGAAAATGACACGACTTCATTGTGATAATTGCCTTGGGTAAGTTGTCAACTTCCAAATATCGGGAGTTGTCTTGGGTGGAATCTAAATTTCGTTTAATTGCATCGTCATAGGCAAAACCATCATCCCCACCACCCCCACTCGAAAATGCATCATCTTCCTCTGTTGTCGTGGAGAATGTGGTAGAGATCGTTGTGGTAGTAGAATCCAAATTACCAGACCAAGTTGTCGAGGGATCTACAAACACAGTCGAGCCAGATACAGTAGTCGCGGGCAGCAAAAAGGAACCTTCCGTGGGATCCGCCTCAGGCCCTTCGTCTGGAAGAGTAGGAGGTCCCGTATACCCACCTCTCTCTGGGATTGGGATAAGTTTATTAATGGACAAACTGGGCGCAGGAGAAACAGTCGGCATGGGAAGGATACGAAGTGCCGTGGTGGGGATAGGTGTCACCGGTGCCTCTGTCGTTGGTTCGGTATTTGGTGCTGGAGACGGATTGGCAGTAATGGGAGCGGGAGTAATCACATCTTCGTAGAATTCTTGCAGCACGTCATCATCTTGACCAACGTCAATAATGGGACCATCACCTCCATTCGTGTCAACACCTCCTCCATCTACAATGAGGTCATCGTCATAGTCGTAATACGCAGTATGAGTACCTTCATACCGTCCATTAACGATCACTGCAGCTCCCTGATTGTTATTAAATTCACATCTATCAAATATGATCTCACCCCTCGGATCATACATGGATACAGCGGACAATGCCTTTTGAAATGTGATTCCAGATATTGTTAATGGATGAAGGATTTTCTCCTCGGTTGAATTGCCATTCTTCGATGCAGCACCGTGATTGTTAAACACTAGGTGATGATGCCCTCCGCTAAAGACACATTTGGTATCATCGGTCGATGCACATCGTATCCAAACTGGGTTATGTGTCAATGCCTCGATAATAAGAGGATCCTTATCCAACAATGTTTCAAAGTCAAAGATGCCGGGACATACATTGAATTGTACGGGAGTGGATGGTTCGATATCAAAGTCAGTGGATAGATCCATTCCGGGGACAGTGGAGAGCGGTATTATGGGTGCATTATCTTCTTCTTCTTCGTACTCTGTAATGTTAACGTTGACAATGGTAGCACCTGTACTATAGGTGGTATTTGTTTCCATTTCTGAAATAATGGCACTACTCGCAATGGTAGCATCTACGAAAGTGGTATTGTCCCCACTCGCATCAAGTGATGTAGTGGCATTCATAGTATCCATCTCAGAAGTGATGGCAGGTCCCATAGCATCCGTCGAGTTGTCCACACTCATGATAGATGCAGCAGGAATATCCACTTCACTATCTGCAGTATCTGTAGCGACAGTATCCTGCAATCTTCTGTGACCATGAGATCGTATTCTCTTCCTCGTCACGGGGGGTATAGCAGCAGTAATCGCAGCAGAAGCCGTCGTCTCGAATAGAGCATCGGTAGCCGTAGCCCCCGTCGTGGAAACAATCCCCGCCATAACGGTAGCATCATCCACCGTCTCCATCTCCCCAACGCCGTCGGCGGCAGCGGGAGGAGTACTACCGAAATCCGGAGGCGGTATCACCGTTCCCTCGGTGGTCGCCGGTTGAGGAGGCGGTGGAATCCCGTGAATTATTTCAAAGTACACCGCCAAATCATCACGCAAGGATCGGACATCAATGTAGCCGTGGACGGTGGTTCCGGGACAGAGTTGCTGAGATTGCTGAAATGGGAGTGGATCAGTTTGTAGTTGTATCGTTGGAGTTGTTGGTGGGACGACTTCGGATTCGGTTGTTTGGGGGACGGTGAAGGTGAAGTTTACTTTTTGGAGATGTCGTCTGTCTCCGTTTTGCAAATAGTTCTCTGTCTGATGACCACGAAGAGATGCCATGTTGTTACTTCTTGTGAGCTGACAAGGTGTGAAGAATAAGTGAATTATGAAAAGCGGGTTTGATGCAATCGGTGGTGGTGGTGGTGTTGTGTCCTACAACTCTATGGTACAACAATAGCATGGCTTGTCTTGTGGCTTGTGTCGCATCGTTTGTTGCTCGTGAGGGATCGTGGTTCTTCTCCCCCTCATCCCGCCTTCGCTTCAATATCCCTTTCGTCAAAATTATGTACAGTGAACCTGAAAATGTCCAATAGAATGTGTTCATTGAAGTTCTAATTACTTCCTCCGGTCGAAATTCTAGTACACAAACAAGTCACTCATGGTCATTGTCACAAGTCATGTGACTTCGGTACTTCGGGATTGGCCATCCCGTGCCACCCACTCCTTTACACGCAGATAAGAGGGTGGCGTGTGAGAAGTTCTCAGAACCTGGTATTAATTTGGAGGACACTTTGAGAAGTTGAGAATAGAAGGGAGTGAGAATTCACTTACATAGAGGTAAATTATACTTAGAAAGGCCTAATTTACG
>JALLPH010001206.1:0-11510 GCA_036939855.1 Cyclotella choctawhatcheeana
AATGGATGTAGAAGTTGTTTGTTGGTTCATTTGGTGTTGACTTGGAGTATTTATTATAAGAGATTCTTTTGTGCAGGAGGTAATCAGTAATTCGTCTGAAAATAGCTGTGCTACAAGAAGTTCAGATGTTTAGACCTAAGTTACTAAAGTTACGTAAGTTTATACAAAGTTCATAGTCGGTTTGCTTCAGACCTAAACTTGCTATCACGACAATAATCAAAGTTCCATGAAATAAAATTATGTGACATCGAAGAGAAGAAACAATAATCAAGGATGGACTGCACAGCTGATGATGAAGCTATTGCCAGGGCAATTGCTGAGAGTGAGGGGTTGACTATAGCCCAACGTAGCACCGTTGCAAATTGCCCAGGCAATCACGGACTGAACACTTTCGAAGTATCACCTGCTCAACGGGTGACATGTGATGCATGCCAGAGGTCTTTGCAGGCCAGAGAATCCGTTCGGAGTTGCTGTTCATGTAACTATGATTTATGTGATCGATGCTACAACGTAAGCAGGACAAATGACCCAATCACCGTGCAAGGAGTGCCTTTGGCAGATAATTCACGAATGACAACACCATCTTGGAATCCAGCATATTCTCCATCGTCAGCATATAGCAACCCTTTTACACAATCAGATGCTGTTCCTACACATATGTGCCTAATACCTTGTGCAATCGGGGACATAACAGTGGAGATGCTGGTGGACACGGGCGCTCAATCCTCAGTGTTATCGATGCCATATGTACAGCAACTTGGCCTTGTCAATCGATTAGACCGTAGAGTAATGGGTGTCGCTGCAGGCGTTGGTAGAGCGAAAATATGTGGAAGAATAACAAATGTAGTCTGCGCTTTTGGAGATGGTCATGTCGAGTTTCCTATGGATTTCATAGTCCTCGATGTTTCAGATCCACTCGTGATCATAGGTTTGGATCAAATGAGAAAGTATAAGTGCCTCGTAGATATGGAAAGAGAGAAGTTGATATTTGGTGGTGCTGGGGGTGTGGAGGTTCAGATGCTTCCAGCAGAACAACAACATTTCGATGTACGAATGTGGAACAGTTCTGGGTGTACTGTAATGTAAATCTTGTTAGTGATATTACCGAGAGAATAACAATGTAATAAATTAATTCATTTATATCTATCCACTACATATAGCAACAGTTTGCTGGTAATGCATTTACCCAAGCCACTCTTTGAAGAAATCATCTCCCTTATCGTCAACCACAATGAACGCTGGGAAGTCCTCTACATCAATCTTCCAAACAGCTTCCATACCATCTTCTTCATTGTCTAATACCTCTACATTCTTAATACAATTTTTTGCCAAAATAGCAGCAGGACCACCAATGCTACCCAAGTAGAAACCACCGTACTTCTTACATGCATTCGTCACCTGCTTAGATCGATTGCCTTTGGCTAGTGTAACAAATGATCCCCCGTTCTCCATGAATTTGTCAACGTAAGCATCCATACGTCCGGCTGTCGTTGGTCCAAATGAGCCCGACGCATAACCTTCCGGAGTCTTTGCAGGACCAGCGTAATAAATGATATTGTTCTTGGCATATTCTGGTAATCCTTCTCCAGTTTCTATTTTGTGAAGCATTTTTGCATGTGCAATATCTCTAGCTACGACAATAGTACCCGTAAGCGAAAGACGAGTGCGTACGGGATGACGTGAAAGAGCCTCCCTCAATTCGGTCATTGACATGGAATTCAAATCAATCTTAACTACATCTTCTTCTGATGATACGGCCAAATCCTCATCAGTAACCTCCGGTATATATTTGCTAACATCGGTCTCAAGTTGTTCAATGAAGACTCCATCCTTTGTAATCTTGCCCTTCACCTGTCTATCAGCACTACAACTAACTCCGATTCCAACCGGACAGCTTGCACCGTGTCTCGGAAGACGAACAACACGTACATCATGACAAAAGTACTTGCCTCCAAACTGAGCTCCAATACCCAAATTGCGGGTCATTTCAAGAATGTGTTCTTCCCATTCCAAGTCACGAAAAGCACGTCCGCTTGCACCCGCGTCTCCTTCTGTTGGCAGTGTGTCGTAATATTTTGTAGATGCAAGTTTGACAGTTTTGAGATTTTGTTCCGCACTCAACCCTCCAATCACAACTGCCAAATGATACGGAGGACAAGCGGAAGTACCAATAGTCTTAATCTTTTCTTTCAAAAAGGCCTCCAGACTCCCAGTATTCAACAAAGCCTTGGTCTGCTGATACAAAAACGTTTTGTTGGCAGACCCACCACCCTTGGCAATGAATAGGAAATGATATTCATCACCTTTAATCCCAAGAATGTCAACCTGAGCAGGTAGATTGCACCCCGTATTTTTCTCTTCAAACATTGATACTGGTGCCACTTGACTATAACGCAAGTTACTTCTGGTGTAGGCATCGTATGCCCCTCCAGACAGATACTCCTCGTCATTTCCATCAGTTAAGACCAAATGCCCTCGTTTGCCCATGATAATGGCTGTTCCTGTATCTTGACACCCGGGCAATACACGCCCCGAGGCAATGTTGGCATTCTTGAGTAGCTCCATGGCCACGAAACGATCATTGCTCGATGCCTCAGGATCATCCAGTATCTTCCGTAGTTGTGCCAAATGAGCAGGACGGAGGAGGTGGGCAATGTCCTCAAATGCCGTGGAGGAGAGAGTGCGCAGTGCCTCATTGGATACACGGAGCATGTTGGTCCCATCTGGCAAAGTGATGGTTTCGACTGCCGATGCCGGTAGAATTTCCCTGTATTGTGTTGTGGTGTCGGGGTGAGCATTTTCGAAGAGAGGCGTATACTTGAATGGCGGAGGGGGCGATTTCTTCTTTTTGATCGATGGAGACGTTTTCGTGACTTCCACGGAGAGCCATCGTTGAGTTGACAGTTGAGGTTTTTGAGATTCTCGGAAAGTATGATTTGCAGATGACGAGATTCCACTGATGATGGCCGGATGATGTACTCGCGACCTGCGAAGCGCTGCATAGCCCAACCGACTCGTATGCGTGAGGTAGGCTGCTGTGTTCATGATTCGCCAAGCAATTAATTGTTGAAATGAGGAGAGCAGTCTATTAAATCAATTATCAATCAAGATCCACAGAGCAAAGCGATGTTCAAAGATTTCAGGTCGCAGGTCGCAGGTGTCAAAAAAGATCGAAGACTCGAAGATCCAACCTCTATCTAGATACCCAAAAAAGATATCCTATGCCTCACAGATCTCCTCAGTGCTATGGTACCTACCATACGTCATCCAACCTTCTTATGATCCAACCAACCCCCACATCCAAGACACATACCAACATCCAACCCACGACATGTGTGCTTCATAGTTCCTTCCAAAAGCATAATATTGTTAGCCGAAGGATTCGACATGTTCAATCATATCGAAACAGCCGGGATGATGTTGTTACTAATCACAGTTGCATTGCACATCAGTTCATCGACTTCTTTTGCACCACTGAATCATCGTCATCACGCAGCTCTTTCCCATCCATCCATTACTTCTCTCACGGCCACAGATGCCAGTGCAGCCAATGATGCTGGTACACCAAACGAAATATCCTATGCGTCAATCCTCAAAGTAATTGATGAGCAGCATTATACACAGGCCACACAATCGTGTTCTTATCTCCCGACAGAAACTGCACCATTGGAATGGGACCCAGACGAAGAAGCTACACCCCCAAATATCTATCGGGCTCCAATTGAACCGGTTTTATCATCAGAAGCAGTAGACACACTGAGATCGGCAGCTCAAAGTTACTTTGATGCTAACGGGGACTCCCCAGGACAAAAAGTCGCTAGTCTTGAAAGCATTCTTTCTTCCATATCAGATCAGAGTTTAGAGTGTGCATTAAAAGCCGAACTTGGCAATTCAATAGTTGATCAAATCTATCCATTAGTTCGATCTTCTTGGAAAAATGATTCTGCATTTACATTTGGAGATGCCAATAATCCATCCAAGCTTTCTGTATCATCAGCAACTATATTTGCAAACGGGGGGCATTCCGGGGCTGTTTCATTAACCACACTGGAACGAGATGCTGGTCTGTTTGTTGTTCACATTGATCTCGGTAATGATCAGCTTGATGATGAAATTGAGGCTAGGGGTGGAATATACTTTGAGTCGTTAGTTCACGAGTTCTCAAAAACAACTGACGTTGTGGTGCCTTTAACTGAAGGTCAGATCGTGGTTCACAAATCAGGGGAACGTACTGCTGCGATTATAACACCTTCAAATATGAGAGAACTTGAACAGGAAGATAGTAGAACAACACTTGATACCTTAGTGAGGAGGCAAATGTTGGAAACTGCGAGGAGCACACGACACTATGCCCTCCGATTGGTTCTCACCACTCATATCGAAACACCAAGAAGTAACAATGATTCTAATACTGAATTCGTCTACCCAGAAGCACCCAAAGCAGAGAGATCATACCGTCTAAGAAACTTTTCACAAGCTAAAGAAGATGATAGAATTAGATACCTGACATTAGCAGGTCTCATTGATACAACTGACCACGAGACACATTTGTGGATGGGGTTTGACTATCTAACGAGAATTGACAACCCAGAATACAAGGTTGGTGTAAACCAGAGAATGAGTGACATTAATAAAGCTGTATTTCATCTGCAGAAAGCAGCAATTCTTTATCCCAATGATCCAAGGGTATACTTTCAGTTGGGTACTGTCTTGGGTGCCAAGATGGAGTGTGAAAAGTCTCTGGCAGAAGCCCAAGACAACGCACCAGATAACGAGTTAGAAATACGCGCTGACATTGCAGCTGCATTGGCAAAAAGTGCTTTGTATGAAAGTGCCGCAGTGAAGTTAGGCATCAATGATATTACAGACCTGACAAGTTGCTTAAATGCACTGGCTCAGACTCACTCCGAGATGGGAGACTTTACAACTGCGCTGACTGTTATCGATCAATGGGCTGAATGTGGATCAATCAGATCTTCCCTTGCAATCGAGAACAAATCAATACCTCCAGCACAAGAAATTCCATCCTATGAATGGTTAACATCACATGCAACAGGTCGAAAGGTGGCGGTAACAACATACGGTGAAATTCCATTGTTTGACGAGGATGACAGAAGACTGCTTGTTTCTGCTGCTGATAGATCGTTTGCCAAAGCAAACGGCAAACAGTTGTCACGCTACACAATGCAGTACGTGGGCAACTCTGAGGTGCATCTTGATGACCTTTGCGCTAATGATCCTGTCTTGAAAGAAAGAGTTGATCAAATCTTACAGAATAGAGTTTATCCCTTAGTGAGGAATGCATTTGCCGAAGACACTTGGGGAGGATCTGCAGCACCAAGTGGTCCTCTCTGTGTATATGACTCAATTTTTGTTCGATACAATGGCGATGAAGCAAGACAGGCAGGGCGTATTGGGGCTTCGCAACCTTTACATCAAGATGGAGGAATTTACTCAGTTAACATTGCACTGAATTCTCACAAGGAAGATAATGAAGATGGGTTTACCGGCGGAGGAACATTTCTGGAAGGATTGTCGCTGGATAGAACATGTTCGTGCATTCAGCGACCTATCAGCCCTGGGCATGCTTTACTTCATCACACTACTGCCAGACATGCAGGTTAGTTCCATTGTATCTACATCCATCATATATAGTTTAATGAATTCCATTGCCTCAACTAAGCTTCAATGGATAGGTGCTCCAACAACGAGCGGTATACGTGATATCCTTGTGATCTTCCTAACAGCCAGACATCCTCAAGATATGTTGAAGGCAGACAATACTTATAGAATAGAGAGACCTATGAGGTTGCAGACCATTGCCAAGCAGCTACCAAGAGATAAACTTATTCCAAGCCTTGAACTAGCAAGGCAGAACGACCCCACAAATAGGTAAGGCCATCGAATCTGTTATATCTACAATTTTTGTGGTCCGCAAATTACTTAATAACTTGTATGACCTTTACTAATTAGCGAAATGAGTTATTGGCTTGGCGTGCATTTGCTCCAAGGGGACTCGAGCGATGTGTCGGACCTAAGGTGGAATGAAATCTGTCATGGAGTTGATACATTGCAAACTGCAACTGAACTGAATCCTACGGATGCACGTGCCCATTATCACCTCGGCATGTCTATAGCAACACGTCATAAGTATGCTATGCAAACAAGAAGAGTTCACCTTCTCCCTCCACCCGGTGAAGCTGCCGCAGCCTTGATAAATGCATTTGAAAGTGCAATACAACTAGAAAATGTTTGCATCGAAGCAGGATGTAAGAATGGGATCAATCTACCAGCAGCTTACTTTGCACTGGGAGACTTCATGGGACGTCTTAAAAATTATCCTAAGGCACTTGAATATCTCTCACAAGTTGAAAGAGCAATTTCCGCCTCAGGGGACACAGAAGAAGACTGGGCAAAGTCCATGCTGGAGGAAGTATCTTCTGTAACTAACTTTTGCAAGGCAGAACTGCAAAAACAACAGAACCCTTCTCTTGTATAAATAATGAAACCTAACTCTCGAAGTTTCTGAATTGTACATGAATTAATTGCTTAGAGAGAGACTACACAGAGTCAATGCTTTACAATAGTTGAATCATAAATCCTCTAATATTTACTCTTGTGATTCCAAAACTTTCTTGTCATTCGATTCAACCAATGTTGTGAAGGCCATATCTCCCTCACTCTTATCCCTAATGTATCCGGCAAGAGCATAAGCAGTCGACTCCCCGGTAAACAATCCAGTCACAGGGTCAACATTAGCAACATTGATTTGTACAGATCCATGATCCTTGGCACGGATGAGCCTATTGGTCCACGAGCATTTGCGTGGGATATAAAGATCAACGTTTTCTCCGTTCTCGTTTTGCATGATTTACTCAGTTGTTGTGTCAGGAACAGAGCTATCGAGTGTTCAGTAAAATCAAAAGTGACAAATAATATGGTTAGAACAGTCAAAAAAATATGAGTGCTGTAAAAGGTAAGAATGCATCAACAGATGATCCACAACTTCGCAGTAATGCCGATTGCATCATAACAAAGTTGGCATCAAGTTACATTCATGCTGCGAAGATAAGCTCTGCCAGTCACCCAGCACATCGCACGGCATATCGATTCCTACTCGCACTAGAGAGTTACGCTGAGATGATCATTTAGTGAGTCGCCTCCGTCTTCTGTTCGCCATGGTTACCATCTCCTCACCTGTACTTTAACTTTCTCACTTTGGTGGAGTGGACTCTTACATTTACCTTCGTACTTGCCCTTGCCACGTAGGAATAGTATCGTTTATCGTTCTTTTTTACCTAAACAAATACACGTATCTAAATAGATATGCTACAGTAGGTAGGTAGATAGTCTATCATGTGGGAGATGAGATCGGGAGATCACATGGGTACCTTACGTACGGCAGGTAGGTAGGTACTAAAACTGCCTCTTGACTTTGACTCACTTGACTCTTGATTCACAAACTGTCTTGAACTCAAAGCTAGCTATCTACGCGAAGATTGATGGAGACAGGCATCCTACATAGCATCTCTCAATACAAAATGAATAAGTTGCGATGAGGAGCAAAGTAGATACTAATATTTCAATGAAATCAATTCAATATATTCATATTCATATGCATTTAAATGAAATAACCAAGACTATGAAGTGTATGCTTTGTTAGAGGACAGAACGAGTTTTGTTAAATAACCTCACTCTCATTCTCGGGTTCTCTGATATCGATATCATCATCAGCCAAAAATTGGTCAGTGCTCTCAGACGAAGCAGGGGCTAGCTCGTGGGGGAACAAGCAATACAATAGTGCTTGTATTAAGCCAAAAGTGAATCCAATGCTATTTGGAAGAAGGATATAATAATCTTGTATGGCAAAGGAATACACACACCAGAAGAATGCATTTGTCGTATTCATTACCATTGTCAAAAAATGTATTGTCGATGAGCATCTTGACATGAGCACTATTGAGATCGTTGATAGTGGGGCTGCGCATGATTAAGTGGAGCAATAGAGTTCGAAAAATGAGTATGGTAATCGCGAGGTAAAAGGCATGCATCAAGCACAAGTTGAAACGTACCTCCAAAAAATAGCGTAAGATTAATATTGACTGCAATTCCCACAATACGTTCCATGCTCTCTTTACTTTTTGATGTGAGAGTTGTGATTGATAGAATGAGGACCCATGTGATAACTATTAACAATACCTTGATCTCGTGTGAGGTAAAAGATCTCATACCCTCGTTGACGTCCGTGTTGTTTACTTCTCCATTATCGATTGGCGAAGCCTCAGCATCCACGCCACTTCCTTCTGGTCTGGACTCCTCTGCAACTGCCAACTGTATCAATGGTTTGATCTTCCGTACTTCATCATAATACTGCAGTTTCATGGCACCGATGTTAAGGTATATCGAGAATATCAGTCCAAAAACGTTGGCCATGAAAACATAGATGTTTCCAGTAATGAAAGCATATGCTATCCATCCTAAAGTGTTTCCTAGCATGAATGCCCACGGTGTTGGATTCAAGCTTCCTAAGCTTCCAATTTTCACTGCAGACTTCAGAGATGTGATGGGCGCAGCAAAAGCTAAGTTTGAGAGTATTGCGCCGATGATTGGGCAGACTTGTGTGACCACAATTTCTTCTATCGATGCCAGCGTCATGTTGGATTCGTCTTGAGATTGTTGTTGTGAGTTGTGAGCAAGCGACGCAAAGAAACGCGCGGGAAGCGTGAGGCGGAGGTCGTTCGTCGTCCTATTGGGTACCGTCTGGTACCGTCCTACCAACTCGTCCCCAGTCCCCAGAGATAGAAGATGCTCACTGCGGCCCCTGAGTACTGTGTCTTGAATGTGCACATCCACAGCCATAACTCTCATACTATCGTCATTGTTCACTGTGTGCAAGGCATTTCATCTTCCTCAGCATATCATCGTGAACTATAGGACGTCAGTCCCACTATTATCTGTCCAGCATCCCTCTCTAGCCTCAAGCATGGTAAGCGGTGTCAACATCGACGCCGATGCAGGCTGGAATCCATTGATATTGTCAACAATAGCAGGGATGAGCACCTGTTTGGGTGCACTGATTGTATTCTGCCATCCTCTAGAAGATGTAATTGACGACAACGACGAGGAAATTGCTCAACTCAACGATGTCACAGGTGCGAGTTCGACCCAGAGAACACTGTCCGTAAAATCAAAAAGGAGACGGAAAGTTAGTCCATCTACAATGGCATTTAGCCTCGCACTGGCAGGGAGTGTAATGATTACAGTTAGTGTAGTTTCGATAGCCCCCGAATGCCTCGCTGCCTCCTCCATGCCAACAAATGTGTTGATGGACACAGAAGCAAATTCATTCTTCATATTTGGAATAACTTTGATGCCAATCAATTCGTGGCCTTTTATGCATCGGTTGTTGTCTTTTGGGATGGGTTGCTTTCTCTATTTTCTTATGAGTAAATATGCATTTCCAGAGCCGGAGGAGATCCTCTCAACTCATTCAGCTACATTGCTTAACAGCAGCCAGATACAAAGAAGTTTTTCTGACAACAGCAAAATTAGTGACGATGAATCAGACAATCAACAATCTTCAAACAAACATACAAGTGGGTCAGTCGGATCAAAGACTGAACCAAATTCATCGTCCTTGATGAGAAGAGGTGGAAGCAGTGTCGAGTACAGCCTGGAAATGAAATCTTTATCTTCAAATGATGATCCAAGCCCAGGTAAAACCAAGGCAGTATTCCGCGACAATACTGACGATCATAAGTCATGGCTGTCATGTATACGCAGCTTCACTACTGGATCAGATCTTGCTTCGGCTGAGGCTCGCCGAGCTAATCGAGTTGCTATGCTACTATTCTTTTCATTATTAATTCATAACTTTCCCGAGGGATTGGCAGTTGCTGCTTCTGCATTGGAGAGCGACCAGCTGGGCTTGACAGTCACAATCGGTATCATGATACATAATATTCCAGAAGGGATTGCTATAGCCATCCCTTGCTTAAAAGCAAGGCCTGATAGCCCTTGGCTGAGTTTTGTTCTTGCTTCTGTCAGTGGCTTGGCAGAGCCAGCGGGAGCATTCCTCAGTTTGGTTGTATTACGTGGTTCCAATGGCCAGGTGTTTGGTGGAGAAGGATCACTCGAAAATGTATTGGCATTCGTTGCCGGAATTATGATAACTGTATCGTTATTAGAGTTGCTGCCTGAAGCAAAGCGTCATACATCCGAGAATTCAATAGGAAAGAAAGCATATTATTCTGGTTTGATTGTTGGGTTTCTTGTTATGGTTGCTACAGAGCTTGGTATGTCAATTTAAGAGCTAAGATATTTGTAGTATTTTTAAAGTGCTGATGTTATTGATCCTCCTTTTCATATCATGCATTCCAAGCATCATCAACCGACGACCCACCTCGTTGCTACAAGGGAAGCCATGCTTGTTAGTTTTGAAATGAATTATACAAAGTAAGCAGCAAATATTTCCAAAAAGAGTAATGCGTACTCACTGCTGCCTCCTGAACACCCAAATCCAACGACCTCCACTCATCTTTACGGCAATCCCAAAGGTCGACATTGTAATTTTGTAACGGATTCATCACGTGTTCCATCTGAACGACTTGACTCCATCGTTTTGATACCTCACTCAATGTTGGTATTGACAATGTAAGGGCATACATCCAAATCATTTTAGCATCTACCTCATCCTTTTCTGTTCGTTTGTCATCAGCTTTTAATGCATCTTTGAGTATGACTTTTAAAGGATGCGCGGAATTGAGACTTCGGAGCCACTCCAACCGGCCTTTTTCTAGGGTGAGCCAGATAGAGTCCAAATCGGAGCCCACTGTATCAGCAGCCAAATGCAAGGCATTAATTAAAGTCTGCCAATATTCAGACGCACGTGCTGCTGTTATCATTGATTCTAATCCACGGGGGGTGTTGAGTGAGCTCGCGATAGAGTTGAATGCACTGCAATAAGATGAAAGGCTGTAGATATGAAATGATCGTATCAGTGACGTTATTGGTTAAAGACTTAAATACCTCACCTTGGATCAATGATAATGGATGTCCTCAGTGTTTCGTATTCCCGAGGACAAATCTGAGACGCCATGCCGAGAAAGAATGTGTCACGAATTATATGAAGCTCATCCTTGGTTGCGCATTTTGCAAATAGAGCAAGAGTTGGTCGGTTGGCATTGAATGCATTTGTAAAGGCAACTTCTTCCGGTGTCATCTGTTGTTTTGTCGTTGTGGTTCGTTGCCCCTAATTTGGTTACATGTTACCGATTGTTGTTATGGGTTGAGTTTATGCCCTCATTTTTCTTTCTCAGATCACAGCCATCCTGCAACACATCAGCCATCATTCTCAGCCATCAAGGCTCAAAATCATACATCTTCCCGCAACTTCCTAGTGGGCGGTATACAAAGTTTGTATGATTTTGAGAGTGCTGGCTTCTGTGTGCTCGCGTTAAAAGCTAGTGAACAAAAGTGCTGGCTCAAGCACTCACAAAATCATACATCCC